>JAWZYV010012730.1:0-42500 GCA_038373885.1 Cheiracanthium punctorium | reverse complement strand
TTCTTTCTCAACTCCGGTACAATCAACGGACAGAGCAGCAGAACCACTGAAAAAGAAAAAAAGTTCTCCTCGTTGATCTTCGGAGAATTTTCTATTACAGAACATACATTCAGCATCTTTGTTTTCAGGTTCTTTAGTTGGTGGCATGAAATCAATTACAATATTACCTAGTATTCCATTATACCCGACAAGTCATCTAGTAAAATGAACCTTTAAATGGAAATGTGGGTTAAGGCCAATTATCTATGCTAGGGATCTAGGCCGGAGGAGGGATTATCCTCCGTGAGGGACTTTCTAAGGGGTCCTAACCCGTATTTACTCGAAGTTTCGGAGAAAACCACGGAAAACTCCGAACGGTTAGGTCGGCCGACGCGACCTGGTTTCGAACCAGGCACTTCCGTCTCTCAGTTCAAAGCGTTAGCGCTATGCCACTGGTGAGGAAAAAAAGAACCTTTAAATTGATGTGTAAAAACACTGACAGGTATAAAATAATTACAGTACAACACACTACAACTCTTTTAGTGTACATTACGCGTAACATCAATACTCAAGTCACGTGGGTACCAGTAGGTTAAAACGATTGAAAAATTATCAGCAAAAACTCTTGAAAATCACAAAACGTATTTTGTTCTGTAGCGAGTGGTAAGGAAGTTTTTTTTTTTTTTTTTTAAGGAGATGAAAACAGTACAAAATTTTCGTTCATAAATGACATTGTACCAAAAAAAAAAAAAAAAAAAAAGCAAATGAAATTGGAAAAAAAATCAAAAGAAGTCTTTAAAGAACGTTTTTTTTTTAATGTTTTTGGTAGTGTAAATCACTATTAAACTTCAATATGTGCATTCTTTGTAGATCGAAACACATCCAAACGGTATATATATATATATATATATATATATATATATATATATATATATATATATATATATATATATATATATATATATATATATATATATATATATATATGTATATATATGTATATATATGTATATATATACATATATATATATGTATATAGATACATATATATATATATATATATATATATATATATAGATACATATATATATATATATATATATATATAGATACATATATATATATATATGTATATAGATACATATATATATATATATATATATATATATATATATATATAGATACATATATATATATATATATATATATATATATATAGATACATATATATATATATATATATATATAGATACATATATATATATAGATACATATATATATATATATATATATATATATATATATATATATATATATATATATATATATATATATATATATATATATATATATATATATATAATCGAGAATTATAAATCCACGTGTGTACCATCATTGATCGCAGAAGAGAGTAAATCACGTGCGTCATTTTCGTCTTCAGTACTTCAATGTCAATGTCAACTACAGAGGATGCGTAAAATTTGATTTTCACAGGGGGAAAAAAAAACAAAAAGAAAAAAAAAACGTTAAGATGCCAAGTGGAGTTAGATGTTCGTGGGGTTCAACGATGTCTTCAACTTTGGCTGACGTCGTGATTAAAGCACGCAATCCAGTTTCTTCCACGATAAACGCCAACAAACACGTAGATGGAATTTAACCCATTAAAAGTCGCATTATTTTCAAGAAAACGGTCATAAAAGTACCTATTGTTTCATAGAAAATTATATAAAAATAAGTGCATGCACAATATATGCTTTTATGTTACAGTTTTGACCCACCCTTTTTTTAGCGCGAAAGAAAGAACAAAAGGTTAAATTTCTAGGAAAAGCCAACATTCAGGGTTATTGTGACTGAATATGTGTTTTACAGTAATCAGGGAATCACTAATGTATGTTTTAAACACTAAAGGAGAGTTTTATTAAACGTACTTCGTAAAAAAGAAATAAATATTCGTAAAGTTTTCTATGAACATACCTAAAAAAAAAGTGGCAGATTGCACAACAACAAAAGATTGCACAACGAATATCACAAGTATACACATTTGAGTACTGCTTCCCTTTTAGGGATGGATGCGAGACGAGACACTGTTTAACAGCTTTTTTTGTGAGACGAGACAAGAATTTTTTGACAAGCTTTGAAGAATACTATTTTTTAATTCTTAGGTCACAATGCATGTTTTAATAAAATTCTGATTTTTTTTAAATATTTGATTAAACGAAACATTTCATCTTAATAATAATTGCAATCGGAACTGCATTATCATTCGCCAATTACTTGATATCATATTAAAATTTGAGGCCCATCGTTTATAAAGCACCCAAATAAATACTATCAACTTGAGCGCTTTCCTATACATTCACCCCGAACTTGTTAATTCTATAGAACCATCTTCATGTTTTCTCAATCCTTGAATTTCTGCTTTATATCCCTGATATACACTGACTTTTATATATGGCGTAAGAAAGGAAAGATTTATGTACAATCAGATATCTAATTTTTGTGAAAAAAAAAGCTCCCATTCTCTCCCAATATTTCTTATTTTTTTCTCCTCTTCTTCCAAAAAAATACAGTTTTGAATTCCTATCTCTTTTTTCCGAATGTCCCAGTTTCTCCCTTGGCATTTGGAGAAGGTATGATCTATGCCTTTATCTGAAACACACATTGACAACTAATACGCCGTTACGTATTGATCTTCGTTATTTACACCGGGGCCTATTTTTCATTTCTGAACACAGTGTAGTATAACCTGAGTTTTTGGGCGCACACTCAGTCATCAATCATTTTCTGAAGGAGTTTTATAAGAAGGGCTCATATTACCCCTTCCTCCCCCCCCCCCCCCGCTACAACTTCCGATGCCGTTCTGCGTTATTTTAGTCGGTTCTTATTCCGCAAATATGGATTGCCAATATTATCCATATTGATCAGATAGAGTGTAATTAAAAACCCAGGTAAACATTGATGGGAGAGGAGGCTGTATTGATCGGAGAATTTGAGAAAGGATTAAGGAAAAGAAGATTAAAAAAAAAAAAAAAATGTAAGTCATATCATAAAGAAATAATAAAAAAGAAATATTGAGACATGTAGGTTGAAATGGGGGAAGCACTTGCAAATAATTTTAGAAAATTATTTAGAAAAGTGTTTTAAAATATTCTTATACGAATACGACGGAATAATGGGTTATCCAAACAGTAATTGCGTCTTCTGGTATGCCAGTATTCCGCTGGGCCAAAACTGCGGAGTATGAGGATATGAAATTTTGAATTCACGTGTTTTCTGGCACAGATGCAAGACTAGACAGTATTTTCCAAAATTTGTAATCAATGAGGATTAAGGGGCCAAAAAATTTCTTTTACATATGCTGCGTGATCTCAAAGAAGGAAGAAATTATATCAATCAAATTCTTACTGTAAAGTATAACAATCACGAATACCTAAAAATCGATTTTAGGACGAATATAATTCTCCAAGGAGTGCAAATGCAGGGGGTAGTCATAGGGGACTGTGAAGGCTGCACCCCCTCCCCCCCACACACAAATGGGGCCCTTCATTTCGCTTACAGTTTGATATTTTGCACTTTTTGTTTTTCAGCACCCCCGAAATAAAATCCTGGCTACTCTACTGGACACATGTAAAATAAAAATGGGGGTGGTGGCATCTTTCAAGAAAAAATAGTAGTATCTATAAAATTATTGATTCAAAATGTAACATATATTAATTGTATGTCCTGGCACAGCTTGTTTGTAGTTGAAAACTTGTTTTTTTTAAATTTGCTGTAGAAAAACGTAATTACTCTCAGCGTACTAGATAAATAAGAAATGGAATGAATTTTTGATCAACCCAGTGAAGCAAAAGGTGCCCCCTAAGGGAAAAAATTGGTTGTTGGACGTCAAATTAATTGAAAACTGTTTTTTTTTAAATAATACACATAAAATCTTTTTTCAGAATAGTAGAGCAGAAAATTTCCATATAACTTTTTGGTTATAATATTTCAGCCTGTGTGGATGGGGGAAAGTCTTCACAGCTAAAGAAATGTGGACCATTACTAAAATGATCCTGTTGATAATATTTCTATGCCTGTTATTTTACGAATTCATGAATTAAATTTACAGAGCTCTACAAGTTGCAGTAAATATCCTCAAAGTAGAAAAGTGTTTGCGAAAGGCTTAAAAAGTTTATTCTTTCATGATAGGTTAATTTTACGACATAATTGAGAGTGAAACGTTTGTTTTATTACATAATAGATAGTAAACCGTTATTAAATTAAACTGCATGCAATATTTTCAGGAAAAAAAGTTAAAAATCATTCTGCAATTTTTTCTAACGAGTTAAAATATGAAGGTATTAATCATAGAACTTCTGCAATAAAATATAACTTTCATATAACAATATATAAACCCAACATTGTATTGAAATGACAAGAAAAAAAATGGATATTTAAAAACCATTTCAATAATTTATTTTTTAAAAGCTAAATTCGAAGAACAATGTCCTAAATGCATTTAAGGAAAGCAATTTATTTTTATTAGTACATAGACAAAACAAAGACTCGGGTTTAAAAACAATTAAATATTAAATTTTCGTTCAGTTTTTTCATTACCTTTTGCTGATCTCAGTAATGCGAAATCAATAAATAGCTATTAAAAGGAGAAACAAATAAATAATGAGTTTTTTTTATCTCATAATTTTTAATGCTAGTTAGGAATAAACTTTTAAAAGTAATGATTTTACGTGTCAGGGAATTGTTAAAATATATCTTTTTTTCCTGAAAAAAATGAATAGAAAAAAAATTAATAGTTATAAAATAAAATAAATGATTCATTTGCATGGATAAATACAACACAAACTCTTCCCAGTTTAGATTTAAAGCTTTTTAAAGGCGTATTAACAACTTGATTAATATAAGCCTTGAAAGTGGCAGTTTACCGACATTATTGTAGATGATCTTACTGTTAATTACATTGCATGTACGAAAAGGTTACAAGGACACTAAATTTCATCTTAAAGAAATTATTTCCTTTAAGAAAAAAATGTTTTTCGAAGACTGAAACTGTTTAAAAGATATAATGTAAATGTAAATACTTTGCGATAATCTAATAATGTCTAAGTAACGTTTTAATAAAACGTATTTAGTAGTCAAAAATAAAATTGTTGTTCACCATCCACTTATACAATATATGAAAACCCTGTCTAGACTGTTTAATAATCAATATTTCTATAAAAAAATAAAGAAAAAAACTTAAAATTATTCTATTAAAAATACATAAAAAATATAACTAATATCATCATTCGAAAAATAAAGTTTCATAGATTAATGCTTATAAGCAATATGTTTAGGAAATATTCGTCTACTGCTATGCCAAGAAATATACGCCATCTTCCCCTTTGTGCGATAACATTAATATTAATTTTCGTGCCTCTGATTTTCCGAATCTAATTAAATTCTTGGATAGCTGTGATGCATTCTAGCTTCGATTCATAAATACGAATATTTCATGGATTTTCTTTAATAGACTACTCAACAGCTCAAAATTAAAACCTTTCTTTCTTATTAATTTAGCAGTATTTTGAAGCTATGCTCTTGATTATTTGATAACAAACAATTTTTAGAAGCAATAAATGTCTCGAGATTTAACAGATCAGTAATCTAATACATGTTTAATATATACAGCTAGTGTATTTAATTATGAAAGTTAGGAAAAAGAAGTAATGGAAAAAAACCTTGTATCTGCAGCGAAACAAATATTAATTAGTTGTAAAAAAATAATTGAAAAACTAAAAAGGAGAAAACGGAAAACGTTACTGTTATTTCCTTTGAAATTACTATTAAAGGAACTTCTGGAACATTCCGGATTTCTGAAAAAGAAAAACAATCATTCCCAAGAATAACCCTTTTACCGTAGTGTGTATATGCAGGGAATCAAAAGTACTTTGGAATATTCTGCCAATTTTTTTTAAGATTAGTTCACATATTTTCCTCCTACTTCAATGCCTGAGAACAAAATTGAAGGAACAAGTGCTAGTCAAGAATTTAAACTTGCAGGAAAATCAACCCATTATTCACAAAATTAAAGCTGGAAAACTAACTGCTACTTGTGCGGAGAATCAGACGCAAAAATATGTAAATAAAGTTTCCTGTAGTAATTTTTCTAATAATTTTTCTAATAATTTTGTACTCTTTCTTTGAAAATACAAATGAAGGGGCAATCAATCATACGCTAGGTGTAACTTCGTTGCTATGTTAACTGTAAAATCCCGTATCGATTATTGGAAGAATCAGGAAATTAAATGGGACAGTGAGTAAGATATACATTTGATATACGAAATCAAATGTATTACGCAACACATTACCATTGCTACAATTAAATACAAGTTGAGATAGTCAACACGGAAGATGGAAAGGAAAATGACTAACCTTAAAAAATAATTATAATGAAGAAACACATTTAAGAGTTGGGAAATTCTTTTCTCAACAATCTTTGATGATTTGAAAACAGTAAAATAACATCCAATTAAGCAGTAAATACGGTAACAAAATGTTTACAAAAGTTCATTTTATAATCGAATAAGATCGAAAGTCTACTGGAAATATCAGTGCAGTTCCAAATATCAGTGCAGGATTTAGAAATGAAAAAAAAGAAGTGGTGCCCCCCAATAATTTTTTAAACAAATTATTTCGACTAATTATGTGGTTGAATGGATTAAGCGTTAGAATTGTCTAGAGATCCAATGCTCGATTTCCGTTGGAGGTAGATTTTATTTACTCAATAACTAATGTTTATGTCTCTATTTCTTGTCTGGTGTTTTTAACACCAGACAAGACATTTAATATTTAATATCGACATTTAATATAACGTCGATATGGCTTGCAACGGATCATATTTACTGTCAGTGGTCTGCGAAACATGTGCAAGAGTCAGTTGCTTTGCATATGAAACCTTTGGGGATAAAAAACTCGCGACGTTACTTTTTCATTATTCGGTGTTCATAGAAAATTTTATGTAAAAACGCTATTGTGCGATCACCGGGGTTAAATTCCGGTTGCCCACCCATAAATCCATCCCTGTGTGTCATTGTTCTTTTTATACCTCCACAAGCCGCAGTTTTATATACAGTGGGGCACTGTCCCACTGCACCCCAGTCAGTATATCCCACTGTACCCCGAAAAATTTTTAAGTACAAACTCACAAGTTGTACAAAATTTGTCAACAGAATACATATAATTACATCCATGCTATTAAGAAAGTTTAATTTTAAGTAAAAGTAACGATAATGGTTATTGCATCATAATTTACTGCTAAAAAAAAATTAAAATTTGCCTGATTTTTCCAACAGTGATAGTAGCAACAAATATGGCTGCAATTTCTCTACAAAATAAATTGTGAGTGACTAGTTTTCGCAGTGTTGCAATAGTAGTTAGCTAATTTGCGGATTTTATTTTCTAATATTTGAATCATAGAAAAATATCTACCTTCCCACTGTTCCCCGCCCCCCCTCTGCCCTATATTGTACAGGGCCATTCAAAATTACATGTCAGAAGTGTGAAAGGTTTTAGAGTGAACCAAGATTGTTTAGAACTGCATAGCAATGCATAGTGGCAAATGTCGTCTGCATGTACCTGGTAATAATCACTTTGTTACAAGGGTTAAAGCATTCACCTAATTTCTTAACCAAATTTTAGTAACAATGGCCTATTTTTCGACAAATTTATGAGTGAAATGAAACAGGATTCAATTATCAATCGTAGTCATATGCTTTCTGCGTCAGATGCATGACTTTTTTGATAAATCACGGTCAAGAAGTCAATTTTGCTTCAACGATTCTTCCGCAGTGATTTTTAACAGGCATATGAACATGACGTTTCTATCCCTACTAGCAATTTTGCTTGGGCAGTCATCGGCTGGCTGCGTGGCCGGTGGTAGCCCGAGTAAAATTGCTAGTAGGGATGTTACATGACCCCACATTTCTTTGTTATAATCATCTTGGTCGTAAGTAAAACCTTTTACATACCAATGTTCCTATTTTGGAACATCAATATCTTTTTTCTGTTTAATATCTTTTTTCAACTAATCTGTTGTATCAATCAGTTTGAAAAATATACTGCTTATTAATGAAAGTGTTATTGAATTTTCTATGTATTATTTATTTTTCATACTGAAAAAGTTCAGCCCAGAAAAATTTCTAAAAATTGACTTTTTTTTAGAATTCTCACATTACACAAGGAAGAAAAAATCTATCAAATTCCCAAAAATTCCTCTGTGGTATTACCAAAGGATAAATTCAAAGAGATAATAAAAGAAATTCAAATAATAGCAAGCTATCTTTTCTCGATCTTGCATAAAAATGCAATGTCTCAAAAAAGGAACATTGGCATGTAACGATATACGAAATCGGGGGTATCAGATGTATGCGTTACTTGTGTTGGATCATTAGATTTTAATACATTCAGAGTTTATATCTGCTATACATAAGTCTATCAAAGGTATTAAAGGCATGTTACTTATTTTTGTAGGGTGAAGGACATGGGGGAGGGGTAAGGAGAAATTGACTTATCGCTCACTCCTTAATCTGGTTAGTTAGTACCGCATTCCTCTGATTGGAGCTCAGATAGCTGCTTTTTTCTTCTGTTAGCAATGAGCGTATGTGCTTCAGAAGGGGTTAGTTGTCTATTTTAAGTCTTCTTTACGTAGAGGGAACATGTGGGAGGGAGTGACATCAAGTTGCATGCTTGGTATTCTTTCTACGCTTTACAATTTTTAGGGACCATTTCAGTAAAAATTGTATAAATATATGTAGCAACAATGCAGATGGTGCAGTCAAAGAAATTTCTAACTACTGACAATGTTGATTTTTAAAACTGCTTTATCAAACGATTCAAATAAGCCAGTCACAGATATTTGTCAATTGCCCCTCGATGAAAACTGGTGCATTACTGCTGAAGAAGAAATAAATGATAGTAGTTCTGAGCTAATTACACCTGGAGGCATCTGTGGGCGATAGAATTTTAGAAGAGAAATTAATTTAAATTTGTTTTAGACGAAGCCTGAAATCAACACTATACCAGCACTTTGTGCCCATCAGGAAAAGTCTGAAAAAAAATCATACGCACATTACGCAGTTACATGGTAAGGGCATTTTGTAGTATGAAAAAAAAAAGGAACTAAACATGTGTTTTGAATACAGTAAAAGGCTCTATGTACACTTCCTGCCATATAAAAGACATCGAGCAATACTGCTATAAAATTAAGAAAAAAAAATTAGGGTTTCAGTACATTTTAAAATTTTTGTATTACTGTTTCAAATCCTAAGCACCGTCTAAAGAATAAAATATTTTATTCTTTCTTGATAATGTATTTTACATTTTTAGAATTGGATTTATTTATAATATCTGTATCATTAGTGAAGAGTATGCAAACATAAAATTGTTTTTATTGTTCTTTTATACATTTTTGCATTGCATTTCTTTCAAAATATTATACTAATTTTAAAATTACATTTTGTTTTTTTTTTTGAGATTAGCTTCAAGTTTAGTCATTTCACACTAAATTATCAAGTAAACCTTTATTACAGCATAAAATTGTAGATTTATCACACAGCGTTTTGTTGTTTAAATGAACAAAATAAAGAAGGGCATAGCGTAGGAATCAAAGGTTGCATGCCTATATTCCAGAAATGGAACATTCAAGAAATCAGGGAAGGATTTTTTGTTGTTGTTGTAAAGTCATTATGGGTGCATTCTAATGTAATTTTGTGAGATTAATTATATCTTTTATTCCTGGATCAAAGTGCGGCATTTAAAGAGTTAAGTGGCGCTTTTGGGGTTCCCAGAATGAACTACAGTTGGCGGCACTCGCATTATTATTATTTTTAAATATTTTGATGTCATCAAAGCATTACGTTGAAAAGCAAATAGTTTTAACAAATCCTCAAATTTCTTTTTGGTAAAGAAGATATAAAACGAAAGAAGAAAAAAAAAAGTGGTCACAAAATTATGACCATCATAATGTAAAAGTTCATATACTTAAAAAGAACAAACTACATGTCATAGAAACAAAAAGGTCCTATTTTCCATGAGCCTGTGCCTGAAAATGTAAAACAGCTTTATACTGATACATAATTATTACTTTCCCCTTTTACGTTGCATTTCTTTAGATTATAATATATTTTTATGTTAAAACTTTATACTTTTACGGCCATCGTCGTGCTGTGGAAGTTACATAACCTTAGTTGTATTTCACGCTCCATAAATTTTTTCTTTAGAAAAATAACAATACGTGCTGTTTTACGAAGTAAAACTTCGATACTAAAAATTTGCGATCGAAGATCAGTTACTAGTGCTTTAGGTGATCTTAGATAAGTTTTGTTTGATTTTTTTATGGACTTCAGTTTAATCGGTTTCCCGATAATAACTGCTTAATACTGGGCTTAGAAGAAATGATCTTATATAAATACAGGGCTGTATGACTATCTTGAAATTGTTAAATAGTGTATAAGTACTTTTTTTTTAGAAATATGTTCACTTCAAAACGTATAAATGTGGTTAGTTTAAAAAAATGAATAGTTAGACAAAAACAATTGCAAATATATTTTTAAAATATTAGTATGAATAGGGGGTCTACTTTTATAGGTAAAAAAGTTAAGTTTATGGAGTATCGGTGGGTATTTATTCAAAATATTTTGAACTAATGTATGTTTAGAGAAAAATGGACGGAAGGTTGTGTTAAACAAGTATTTTAAATTTAAAAATTTTGAAAAGGAAAAAAAAAGGTGCTTCGTCGTGCAATTGTCGATGTTACAAGTATTTTATAATACGTTTATTATTATATTGTTATAAGTTAAACAAAATATAAAATTACTGCAGGTGAAGTCAATTATCTCAAATCGTCATCTAGAAACCAGTCGGAGGCTGAAACATCTGTATCAATTCTCTGACTTTAGCTAATCGATTGGTATGAGATGGGAATGTAAAAATTTATGCTATAATTTAAAAACGGACTCACGCATTAAAAAATAAAAATTGACAATAGAAAAAAAATAATAAATTAAAACCAAATAAAGGATTCCACTTTATCCTCCCCCTCCCAAAAAAAAAACAAAAACAAAAACAAAATAAAATAAAATAAAAAATAAAAAAATAAAATAAAGTAACAGTCGAAATACGAAACCTTTTTCATAAAATTAGATATCTTTACGGAATTTAGTCTTTAATGCTAAATTTTTGCTTGAGAGTCATTTCTGTTCATTTATAGTCTCTATAGTTTCGATAAAAAATGTTTCATTGTTAGCGAAACTGAACTTAGACGTAACTTGAATAGAAACACTAGCTACTAAATTTTGAAACAGAAATATACACATCGTAAGATTGATGAAACGCTTTAAGAAACAGGTAATAGCACCTTACGCTCTCAGAAAGAAATATTGAGAAATTTGTAACAAAAGCACATCAATTTTCGAAAATATATCACTTGCCAATATTTACGTCAAATGGAAACACTTGATGCTATAACTTACATCTGGGAGCAGCGTGAAATTCAATTTTTTTCCCTGTATTCCGAGAGAGCAACATATAGCACTTTTCGTACAATATGTATACGTACATAAAAAAAAAGTATTTACTGTTTTAAGATAAACTTAAAAAAAAAATATATATAAAGTCCTGTTGTTGTCATATTAAAAACGACTTTGACAGAAAGTCAACCTCGTGCTTAAATAACTTTATTTCTTAAACCTTACTGTTCAATAAATTACTTTTCTACTGTAAAATTATGTACCGCATTGCATTTAAAAATTTGTTCTCCATTTTGTACTATGAATTTATACAGATGAACCGTGATGAACCGCACAATTACGTTTTATATTTGTAGTTGGGAAAGATCAAAATACAGTTTTATTTCTTTGCCTGTCCTCTAAAATTCCATGAAAAAAATCGTGTATTAAGCAGTAATATACATATTAAATCAGAGCGCGAGTTTTTAAAATTCAATGTTCTTCCAATTTTGAAGTTTGATAACTGAAATCGACATACCACAAAAACCAAAAGTAAAAATTTTTCATTCATTTGCAGTGAACAGTGTACGAGTTTTAAAGCATTGAAAAAGCAATAGAAACTTTAAAATTTGATCCAAACAAGTCGTATACATTTCATTACATTTTATTTCAACATATAGTTTATAAAATCCAAACATAAAGATAACGAATATTGTTGAATTATAATTTTTTTCCACAAATTCATAATGGATAATAAAGTACTATATCAAAATATCATTAATTTTCACTCTAATCAATTCATTTGATACTTAAAAGATCGTTCTCCTTAAATCAATGATTTTAAATTATCAGCTAATATAGTTAAAAAGTAGCTTTAGAGGTCAGCATGTTACTTTCTACCATGGTACATTGCATTGGCCATTTTTATTAGGTTGTAACGAAAGTTTCCCGCCACCGCAAACATCGGAAGCACACAGTTCGCGTTAGCGTATTTGCTCATATTTTGTCAAATGATTTTTGGCATTTGAAAGAAAGAGACTTGATTTATGACACTGTGTTGTGAAATCTGTAAAAAATATAGTTATCATTAAGAACAAGGTGTCTCAAATGGAACTATCACTCTAGAGGATTAGAACCATCATTTACATCCAGTTCTGTTTCAAAAAGTCAGCTACAGAATATCAACGAATTATGAGTACAGCTTTAAGTACTATTGTTGTATCATGTGACACGGTACAGGTTTGGTACTGAAAGTTCAAAAACAGGTATCTAAGGAGTTAGAAGTTAGTTTTTCAGGCAGATATGGCGGAAAACTTTCGTTACAACCTGATAGTTACTTAGTTTATTAGCTAGATGCTTGATGAAGTTCATACTGAGTCATTTGAGAACACAAACTCGCTTTTCACAGTAGAGCACAGTTAAATTTCCTATCTGGGGAACTGACGATCAAAAGCGAACGATTTTTGTTTCGTAAAAATATAGTAGATTCCCCTTCCCCCAACCCCTATAACACGGTAGATTCGTTCCAAGTTGAAGAAATCCGTGTTGTACGAGTCATAAACATATGTTCAGCATCAGCAGTATTAACAGGCAATACAGAAACGTGTCTCATTCTTTTACTGTGTTGTACGTGTTGTTTTTGACGTGTTACAGGGAAAATATCGCATATTTTCGACCATTTACATGAATCCGTAATATATGAGCCCGTGTTATAGAGGGTCTACTGCATAAAAATAAATCAATAAAAGCGGACGATCAGACTAATGTCACCAAAAATTCACCACTGCTCTTTCAAAATCCCGAGACCAGGGAAAGTGAAGCAGCACCAGCTTGGCCAATGCTTTGAAGTGTGAACTTCTTTCTGAATTGCGACTGCTGTAGACCGTGTACTCTAAAAGGAGCTTGTACACGTAAAATCTGTCCTGTCTTCGATGTACTTAGTGTTCAAATGATACTTCCGGAGATGCTAATTCGGGTGCTTAGGCTCTCTTCTGAAATTAGCTTAAAATTGAGAGATCGCTCATAGGGGTCAGCATTGTCCTGTATAATTGGCGCCCTCATAATGAAATGGCGAGAATCTACGTGCCTCGCGCTTCAGTAGGCCTCTGACTTTCCATCAGAAAGAAAGAAAAAAACCTTTAAATAATTCACTCAGTGACTCCGGGAATCATATGCGCGACAATCAACATTGGAAAGCCTAAATAATATGTTGAAGTACATCAAATTCTAGAAAAATGTAGAGCCATCGGCACAATCCTAATGTAAAAACATCCGAAATTTTACTCTGTGTAGTTTACGTTCTTGGAAATCAGGACGTAAGGTTGTTCGCAGGTTGTGACTTCTGCGAAAAGATATTCGACTATCAAGTTGATGCCAATGTGCTATCCCCATTCATGAAAATATCTATATCATCAGATTTCTATAGAATCCCATTTACATTACCAATGGAATTCATATCCTAGTCCACATTTGATGTTGAATATGACAATTCACAGTTATAACTGGATGGTCACTTCAAAACCATTTAATTTCCAAAATCTGAATTTTTAGGAAACAACCAAAAATTGTTATACAAACGAGCTCAATTTAAAGGGATGTTTTGGGGTATCGATGATTTGTCGCTGTGACGTTGCCGTGAGTCAGTAGCAGTACAACTCAAATTGTAGCTTTCAGTTTGAGTCACATGTTGGTCACAAGGTGACAGCTACGTATGTAACACAGATGGTTATTTTTTGTGATGTTAGGGTGCTTAGATTGTTATTTGTGTGAAATTTGGAGTTTCTTTAAGTAAATTTAATGTTGTTTTTACAGATTTTATTAATACTGTCCTTATTGTAGAAATATAAAAAATACTGATGCATTTGGTATTGATGGCATTACCTTTGAAATATGCTCAGGGCCGTCTACAAGACAACCACCCAAAACTACGGACATTAAGCCTGACGGATTCAAATGAATTAGATGCTTGCTATTCAATAGACAGGGATGTCGTAATAATTCGTTTATCCATATTAAATGTTATCGAAGTTATTAAAAGAAAATCTTAAAGATTAACTTCAACAATCACGAATAGCATAAATACTTATAAAATAAGAGAAGTTAGCTTTCATTTTTCAAATGTTATTAGGAATACAATTATATGTAACTAACAAATGGTTCAAATTTAAATATATGAAAACAACTTTAAGCCTAATCATATGATATTTCAACAGCTATACATTTTGGTATGCAAAAACTCAAATATAGCTATCTTATTATAGCTATCGCTGTATAATTACAAGTATCAGGTGAGAATCACTAAATTGGATGATAGAAAATAATTATTATTTTTGCTATAAAATTGCCAGCACATCTTGCATTATTTAACATCGCATAGTTTCAATGCAAATTTGATTTGTATTTTCAAAATAAACGGTAGCTAGTAGCTTAAATTAATTTCAAAGTTAACGCTTAATCATTGAAAAAGTTTTCAAGAATAAAAATCATCGTATAAAATTATTTGCAAGTTATTTCTAATGAAAATGATGATCTATTAAAACACTCAAATGAATTGACAAATATCAAATAACAACAGATGCAATGTGGAATTAAATACAACGTGCTCTCTTAAAATGTATTTTAAATATGAAATAAAAGAAACTGTTATTAAATTATGGGTTTTACTGATATAATTTTAAAGTCACCAATAAGAGAAAAATTAAAATTTCGCTCACGAAGAATGTTAAATGCATATTAAATTCAAATTTTAAGCATGTCATATGACCCGAAGAGAAAGTATTTCATAATTATAAAATAATCTAAAATACTTAACATTATTACTGAATGATTTGCGATTGAATGCAATCCACAAAACGACAATAATGTGATCAAGAGAATTCTAAAAACGCAGTAATGATAAAAACGGTTGTATTTCTGTTAGTAAAATTATTAAAGCTCCAAAACACAAAACAAATAATACACGTTCAGCTTGTTATCTGCTACTTTCCCCTGTTAATTTTTTTTCCAGTCCAAATCTTCTGGCATCAAAAGAAATACGGTAGTTTAAAAACATTCTTTTTATCAAACTTTATTCCGCAGGAAAATGGTACAGTCAATGAAAACGCCAAAGTTCGTCCAAAAGAACATTCGACTGATGATCGATTTCTTCACCGATAAAAATATTGGTAAAAACACACTGAAGAAGCGCAAACTATATCATTATTTCATCTATATATATATATATATATATATATATATATATATATATATATATAGTTTTCTTTTTTTCTCTTTGGAAGGAAAAGATTTATATATTGATTGACTTATTTCTAGAAGCACTCTTGAAAGAAAACGACGGTGTTAAAAGTCACAGACTTAATCCACTCTTTTCTGGAAGAAGCTAGAAAATCAGTAAATGGCCTTTCCACTGCCAGCTGTTTTCGTTCAATACAACGTGAATTTCAAATTCGTTCTTTTCCTTTGAAAATTGCAGATTTATTTATTTTTTTTTTCATTCGTGTGTACACCTCACACACCTGACACAAGAAAAATTGTTTTCCCTTTCTGAGTTCTTTTCATGGCTTTTTAAAACTTCAGGTGTTTTTAATTTGCTGTTGCAAGTTATTTCTTTTCTCAGTTTGCAAGTTATTGTTTAGGTTTCAAAGGATTGTCTAGGAGCGGTACAATTTTTATTAGTCATTGAACTGAATTTTCCTTGAATGCATTTTATTTCATAGATAGACGCAACGATTATTTCTTATTACACTTTACAAGAAAAACTTGAAAAAAGATGAATTATTTCTTTCACTCCTTACTTCTTTTTTACAGCTTTCAGCTTTCTACTTCTATTTCTCGTACCCACGATATTCCCGGGAAATAGTGTTCAAAAGTTACGCGCCAGAAAGATTACAGCATTTCAATTATTGTGATCGGATATTTTTTACAAATCATTTTACACTACAGATGATAGTTGAATACTATTTTTACCTTAATTAGAGAAAGTTTATTTTCATATAGATGGTAGTGATACTCAAATACGTGTATTTCTGATATGCATTGTGCAATATTAGCTCACATTTTTACTTATTTTCAAAGAAAATTTTACAAATATGTATTTATTTATTTTATGAAGTATGTTTA
Source organism: Cheiracanthium punctorium (assembly GCA_038373885.1). Taxonomy (NCBI): domain Eukaryota; kingdom Metazoa; phylum Arthropoda; class Arachnida; order Araneae; family Cheiracanthiidae; genus Cheiracanthium; species Cheiracanthium punctorium. Next base: position 25,920 of record JAWZYV010012730.1, on the reverse strand, counting down.
AAAAAAATTATCCTTAGTGTTTAGAACATATGTGTTTTTCATTATTCCCAGCTTGCTAAGAAATTCACATTCACCCACAATAAACTCTTAATGTTCCTAGAAATTTAACATTTAAAAAAAATAATTCGTGATAAAAAGATATCCAAAAACTTAAAATGAACACACACACACACACACATATATATATGTATATTGTACATGCATTTATTTTAATGCAAATTTGTTGAAAAAATAGGCACTTTTAAGGACGTTTTCTGGAAAATAATACGACTTTTAAGGGGCTAGGAGTGTATGTCAGAAAGAACACGTTATTTTTAAATATAGAGGGGAAAATAAAGCCCTAATTATGTGAAGCCCTTCAAATTTTCTGAATGTCCTGTTTCGAAATGTACTACTATTCATTGAGATAAAGGATACCCCAGTATAATAACTTGTGGGGAAAAAGAAACTTGTGGGGAAAAAGAAACTTGTGGGGAAAAAGAAACTTTTAAAAATCGAAAGTTTTGTAGAATTTTGTCACTCTGAAAAAAAAAAATGTTACGGAATTCCATGTTTGCAATTTTTTTAAAGGAATTTTTATGAAAGGCACCATTTTTTCAATTATTCCAATGTACACGTACAGTGCAGTTTATAAAACCTCATCCCGATTTTTGTTTTTAAGTGCTTGGTGCAAATAGTTTATTTTTATTTATGTTCCCAAAACGCGAGGTAGATTAGGTTTCTTCGACAGTTTTAAGACTTCTAGACAGGCTTTAAGAATAACCAGGAGTTAAGAAAAATTGTTGAAAACTCATTTTATCTCTTTACGATTTTAATTTCCGTGTTTCGTTTAGAAGAGCAACGGATGTAATCGGTAGTTAGCTATCTTTTTTAAACTTCAAGCGTGTTCATTTATCTGCTGCAAAGTCTTTTATTATCTCCTTATTCCAAGTTATTGTTTAGGGTTCAATAGATTTTCAATAAACGGAATACAATACGACATTAATAGATATTGAAAAGTTATTTTTTTAATTAACGGATTTCACTTGAATTGTTTATATCGGGTGAGTCAAAATATATGTTCAAGAATTATCTTTTAAACCGTAAATGACGGAAACATACATTCAAGTTCGTCAAATAAAAAGTAGTTTCCAGTTATGGGATTTTTTTACTAGGGGTTGTATAAATATTAAAAGACGAAATTTAATTTTATACGGTTTAAATTTTAATTTTTAAAAGGAAAAGTATACCGTATAAAATTTAATTTTCATACGGTCTCATAAAAGCGTTTGTTGAATTTTTATACTTTTAAAGGGTAGAGAAATTTATTTTTATACGGTTTACTAATTTTTATACGATCTTTAATTTTTACACGGTTCCTATCACTTATACTCTGAAAAATGCTGTACTGTGTCCTAAGAAGGAAAATAAATAAATACCATGTCATTAGTGAAAAAAGTTAGCGAGATATCTCAAGATTTTAGCATTTGTTTCCAAATACTAAAGGGATGTTTTAAAAATGAGAAGAGTAAAATTATTTTCAGTTGACATAAATTGATGTTAGTGGTAATTATTCAACAGCTACATTTGATTCCTGAACATCCTATTTTAGGTAGAATTTTCGTACAATGCATGTTTGGCAGTTTCGAGCGATAGTTAACTCACACCATTATTTTGTCATACTCTTAAATTTCGAAATTCCTTCTCTAGAAGCGCTGCCACCGTTATACAGAGTTTGTCCGTAAAGTAATGAGACTGGCCACTGCATAGTTCTCCAGTTGCAAGTAGCCCACTGTCTAGCGGTGGTATTTATGGTCGGGGGTCCAAACTAAGCAAGACAACAGCGGCAGTCGCATCTGAGCGCTGACGTGGTGATAATCACGTGTGGTGTGGAAGCTGTTCCTGAGATTTTTGTAACTGCAGAAAACATCAAAATTGGAGCTCTCGCTGGAGCAGCGCTACGCGATTACATTTTGTTTTCAACTGGACGAAACCGCTTTCGAAACACAATGCCTTAGTTAAGGAGACTTACAAAAACGACCCTGAAACCAAACGGTCAAAGTTCGGAGTGGCACACCTCGAACTCCTCACGCCCCAAGAGAGCAAGAATAGCGTAATCCAAAGACAATGATCATTGTCTTTTTTGACAAGCGTGGTATAATCCACAAGGAGTTTGTACCTCCTGGACAAACGGCCAACGATGTTTTCTACAAAGATGTCCTTGCGCGACTGAACAGAGCTGTCAAATGAAAACGACCGGATTTTGCTGATCGCTGGCTCGACAACGTTCCAGCAAACGCCGCCTTCGTTGTGACCGCCTACCTGTCCCGGATAGTGGTTGCATCTTTGACAGAACCACCGTATAACTCCAATGTGAGTCCGGCAGACCCTTTTCCCGTTTCCAAAGCTCAAGAGCAGTATTAAAGGTCATCGTTTTGAATGAGTTCACACCATACAACGAGCTGGTGGAGTCTCTAAAAAAAGATTACGGCAGCTGGCTTCCAGGAGCCTTTGCAACGTGGGCATACCCCGGGCAGCGATGTGTCGACTCCCAGGGAGACTATCTTGAAGATCTTTAATAATGTGAATCAATCCGATTAATTAATTCTTTTTACAATCAGACCAACAATACATATATATTAAGAAAATATACACACAAATACGTATTTACAAGGAAAACCTCACTCGCTGACCCACCTAGGCAGGAATAAAATCGCCGTTTCAGGAGTTAATGGGGTGATATAGGACATTAGCGGCCACACTGCACATGTGACTGTGTATGAATCTACATAACTTACATGTCAAAAGTAAGTCGCATTATAGGACATTTAGTTAAATTTATGTAACTTGCAATCATCAATTAATCCGCGTCAAAATGATAATAACCTCTACGGCAGATGATTGTGTCGTCTCATTAATATCCATAACAGGTAGATGTGTATGAACTCAAGTGAAATACTAACTGTGCTCAGTGATAAATGATATTTAATATCATTCCCACTGCTGATTAAACTAGCATGAAGAGGGCAATGCGTACGTCATAAATTCAAACTTAAATGAACTTTGCATCCAAGTGTCTATGAGTAAAAATAATAATTGAAAATATTGACATTCTATTGCTATAAATAGTGCAAAAGTAAAGCGTAATTTGGTAAATTTTTATACAGGTTGTAATCAGTAAAATAATCGGTAAAATAACTTTTTCCAATATAATATGGAAAAGAGAAATTAATATAGGTATGACTTTATTCTGTTTGTTAGGTAGAATAATTATTAGTATATGTCTTCCTTCAAGAAATGCTTTGTAATGTAGATTCATAAATTTGCTTAGGAAAAACTGAAGTATCAGTATTCTACTACAATATCAATCACTATAAGTATGCTTAGCTTGTATACCCAGGAATGGTGAATGTTTTGGTGCAGTCAAAATTCGACTGTAAGAAAACACTTTCTGCAAATTGAAAAACGCTATTTGTAGGTTCCGAAATTTTCGCCTTTCAACAATTTCACTCGCATTAGTTAAAAGGAATAAATATTATTTACAGGGAAAATACTGTTTTTAGTCTTAAAGTATTTTGTACTGAGAATATCGGTGCTAGAAATTAGAATATTTAGTCAGTGTCCAAAATGCACCATGACCAAAACTTCCTTGGTCCGCATAGTATACATGATTAAAAAATTAAAAAAAAAAGATTGCTTACAATTTTGGAAATCTTTATAATTTTGAAATTGTTATTGAGTATTTGAAGGTTCTCTTAGACAGGTGAAATATTGCCAAGATTGAGAATCTGTTCTCTTCTGACTACAAGCATAAATGGTACTTAGGCAGGGTCGAACTTGGAGAAATAGTTTCATGATTGAAAAATTATTTGTTTCAATTTTCGGTAAAAAACGCAATTTTGCCGACCCAATATTATCACTATGCTTGTTATTTCACTTTTTTCATTTAATATTATCGTCTGCAGTTGGCAATATTTTTATGACTTTTGGCGGTATTTTAAATTAAAGTCAGATGAAAATTTAGACAGGAAAATGTGATTTTGAATGTTTGATAAAGTATGGGGAAGTCCAAAGACCTGATGTTTCAGATATTAAAAAATGTCAAATTCATGCCTGTTGAAGATGTTAGTTTTTCAGTTGTTGTTGACGTTGTATTGGAAGACATACATCTATTGCATCTAATTCTACACATGAAAAATATTTTATTTGGGGGATGTAGCAGAGGACGCAATAGTAGACGCTTTATAGAATCACCATCAAACTCTACAATTCTGCAATTTATTTGCTTCAAATTTTGCTAGTTTTAAAATACCGCTATCTTTTACTATTTTTGTACAAAACAAATCTAATTTAGGTTTATTTTACACAATTTTCAAATATATTGTCACAGAAAATTTTATATGGTCCCCGAACACATTTTATTTAATATAAATTAAATTACTGAACGTAAAAATTTGAAATTTTCCGCAGGTATGTAACATTACTTTGTGTATCTATTTCTACCGAAATTTGCCTAAGTCGCTATTCATAATTTTCCGAATATTAATTTAATAATTCATAAGTCATATTAATAAATTTAATAAACATTATATTTATAGTAAACTATGTGTGGGTCGTTTAGTTCTAATAGTACGAATAAAAATCAGCTTCTTATAATCTATATTATATGAGTTATGAATTAAAGTATGAAAAAATATTTTAAGATAGGAGTAGGGATATTTTGGAATCATATAACTCGCCCATTCTCCGTTCAAATTTATCGAAAATTGGTATCCGGGGTTAAAATGAGCTAATTTTTTTAAATATGAAGTGAAACCTAGGGATTGCTATTGTGGGAAAAAAGTTCGAGCAAATTTTAATATGCAGATACCCCCTTATGCAATTTCTATGTATAGCAAATTAAAGTGTAAGGCATTTGTAAATGATTGGTATCTTTAACTTTGCTGTGCGACGAATACGGCCGAAAAAAGTACCAGTGGACGGTTTTTTTCCCCTGCAGCTGTACATAATTTGTGGCATCGATTGGATTCTTTTTGGGAGATTAAATGTAAATAAATCCAAAATTTAAATTGATGAACTGATGCGCGAAGTCTGAGCATTTATCCTAAAAAGTGACGGAGATATGAAAATAAATATATGCTTACTTAAAATATTTTTCCATGGCTCTCGAACGGTATCTTTCGGTGTCGTATGATTACGTTTCAGGAGTATTACACAAATTACGAAAGAAAGCAATGATATTGCAAAATAACATAATTTTTACATCATTGAAATTGATAATCCTTACTAAGTTTGTTTAAACATATCTCAGAGCCCCTTTTTAAGGTGAAAGTCTGAAACTTTGTACATCACTGAATTATTTCATGGGGCATATTTTACTAACTGAGAATTTTTTGTATGGGGTGGCATATAAAAATTTAACCTTTTATAAGGCCGTGGTAAAAATGCTTACCACCTACGGTCTATTAAGTACAAAATACAACTATCATTAAGGCATTTTCTGATATTTGTTCAGTTACATTGGATGTATATTTTTTGCACACATCTAAATTCTGAAATATATTTGGCTTATGAACTTTTATTTCATTCGTAATTTTAAAGAAAGCTCGAATAATGACTCGAAAATTGAGCATAAGAATCATGGCTTTTAATTATATATTTTGTCGCTTAATTCCGTTTACTGGCAGCAAGTAGTTTTTCGAATTTGATTTTGTGAATAATTAATGTATTATCCTGCCGAATTTCTATGTTTGTTTAATACTTGTTTCTCCAATTTTCACGTGGGATATTACAGTAGAGGGAAAATATATGAATTAATCCTAAAAAATGGGCTAAAAAAATCCCAAGTACTTTCGATTCTCTGCACATAAACTCGCCTTATAAAAGGTTAAATTTGGAATTTGTTTAAATTTTATATCTTATCTTAATGGATGCTTGAAAATTCAGTACTTTTATTACGTAACTTTATAATTTATTATATATGTCTAGGATCACTACTTAAGGAAAAAGACCTAGATTAGTGTTTTTAGGACATCCTGTATAGTTAAGTATTGGTTTTAAGAGCTCTTGTACCTTTAAATAATTAAGTATAAGTGATGAAAATCGAAGAAAAGTGCTTTCATGTATACTATCCCATATATACATAAATAATTTATTTACATATAAGAAATTTTGCAAATCAGTAAAATGACATTTTCTGTTTACATTAATGTCTTCAAAAGTTTTCCAAGAAAAAAATTAATTTAATTAACAGATTGAAAGCAACTATTTTCTATATGTTGTTCACTGAGCGCAGCCTAACACATAAAAATCATTTTACAGACTCAATATTTTGTCTACATACACTCTGATAATGCATAATTAAAATGACTTATTTTTATAATCGACGTTGCATAATATTTTAATTTACAAAAGTTTTAATTTATTAATTTAGTGAAAGAAATAATTAATTACTATTTTTTGTAGATAAGCACATAACATCTAAATAATAATAGGTCATTTTAGTTATGTATTATTGGAATGATTGTAGAAAAAATATTCAGTCTGTAAATTAATTTTTATGTGTATTAGGCTGCGCGCAGTGGACCCAATATGAAAAACAGTTACTTTTAATCAAGGAATAAATAAATTATTCAAATAATTCAGAAAACCTTTGAAGACATTAAACATAAAAGGCTATTATATTTTTATATACATTTTCTTACATATAAATAATTTTTGTAAATATAGGATCATAAACATATTATTTCGATTTTCATAATTTTGAAACTGTACAAGACTCCTTAAATAATAAATTTTTAACTTTTTGGAACTAACATGATTCAAGTTATACTCTTAACATTAAACAGTTTAAAAATTCAAAATTTCAATCAAATAAGTAATTTTCCAGCAAAGTAAAATAAACTAATGAGGTATATGGTAAAATATTTCTGAAAACCTTTTTGATATATTTTTTTAACTGAAAGACAGTTCGGACATACTCGGTGCTAGTACGAATACAAAGCATGCAGCTCGTGCAAAAACTTTAAGGCCAGTATAAGTTCACGTGAATACTCAAAAAGGAAAAAGAAAGCACTTCCTGAAAAAATTGAATTCTGAATGTTAGTATGCATTATAAGAAAGACAAAAGTTGTTTTTTGCAAGTATTTTATTGTGAGATGTCAATAAAATTATACATGATCTCATAAAGGCATGTGTAAATATTTTAAGGTCGCGGAACAAAAATGCTTTTAACGATATAGAAGACAGTTATTAATACTTTGTTGAGCCGCCATTATTCGTAATCAGCTGGGATATTCTGGTTTTTATGGATAGAATAAGGCTATGGCACAATATTAGATTAGTTTTATACCATTCATCTTCATATCTTAATTCGATGGAGGTAGACTTATGCCTTCTATGGCTTTTTGTTACGCCTTCCGGTCCCTTTAAGTCCCATGGGCAGTGGCTTATGAGTGGCTAATCTTTTTCTCGCCAAGATGTCAAAAGCTGGCCAATTTGTAAAATGTTCGTAAGATTTCTCGATTGTTCTCTTCAAATAAATTACCCAGTCGTTTGTAATCAAAAAGGGACGCACATTTAGATGTTGCAATAGTTCTAAATACAATATTTTAATATTCTACGGCTAAAAGTTTTAGTGTTATGCAAAATAAGAAATTATTTTTGGCACCAAATTTAGCGATATTTCGGCAAAACTCGCCAAGTTCGATGACAAATGGCGAGATTTTGGGCATGAACCAAACAATGACTGACTGCAGACGAAATATATTTAAGATGTGCATAGACATTAATGTAATGAAATTCTATTGGATTAATGGAAAGAAATGGGCAGTCCTGTAGATAAACTCTTCAGTAGATTGGAACCAAAATTCTAGATGTACAACTGGATATTACAGCAATCTTATATATGAAATTTCAGCATTCTACGACTAATAGTTTTAGGGATATGAGAGATAAATACATACACACGTACACCAAAATCCGCCAAGCTTGGCGACTTTTGGTGTAATTTTTGAGGGAGGCATGTGACCGTGGTTGGACCATTACTTAACTACATGGTAGGACGGTATTGTGCTTGAAATGGATGAATGTCTCTAAAACCGCCACTGATTGTAATGTGTTTAAATTCTTTTGAGTGCGCCTGTTGCTGAACTATAAATGATACAGACACTATTTTCTATGGGGAGTTTCACTTTGTAACCATCAACGATATATATCATTTCCGAGTCGTTTGAAATAGTCTAACACGTGTAAAATAAGCTTTAAGGAATTTCTGCCTATTGAGCGTAATGTACTTAAAATCTTTTGGGCGGCCCTGTAGATAAACTATCCAGTCGATTGGGACGACAAGGGGAGGTGCGCAACTAGACGTTACAATAATCCTAAATATATAGTTTCAAGATTCTATGGCCAACCGTTTTTGGGATATGCGAGTTACGCTATCCAAACGTAAATACAGACGTCAAGGAATAAGTGGTCAAAATGAACTCGCGGTCGGTCAAAATGGGTTGTGCATGCATTTACAAGAACGCACATGCATGAGTACGATGAGAAGCATCGCGAAAATTCTTAAATTTAGAGGTAGTAAAAATATGTTTTTTGTCGAAATATGGCTACCGAAATTTATCGGGATCACATTACTTCCTTTTACTTCGTACAAGGAAGTAAAAAGCTGCTTGACTCCAGGATAACTGTTCCGCATCTCGAGGGCGAAGTGTTGAAGACTGTAGATCTTTGTACCAAGTCTGCAACGAAGTCGAATGCTTGCTCACTTTTTTTTTTCCCTGCGATATTTCAATGATCTAGATTCGTAGGTTAGATGCACGGACTGACGTTCACGTAACTTGCAACTGACGCGTTACGTAATTTTTAGGCAACCGCAACGGTTTATATTTCAGATATTATGCATTTTTTAAAGAGGGGTCTAAAGAGTTAAACTAATAATAAAACTGGAATCGGCCAATAAAGTGGCTTATTGACCGTCTTTAGCCCATTTGTGCCCAGATATTTTTGCGAATTTCTTCAACTTTTGTTAATAACAGCAATAATAGATAAATTTCCGATGCTAATGCCTTGAACAAGGAGTGATTTCTTTTAAAATAATTGTGAATAAAAATTGAAATGTCAAAATCCTAATTGGTCATGTTAAAATATTTTGGGGAGTTGAGGCTCAATACACGGGAATAAAGGCTAGGAAAAATAAATTTTTTTTTCGACTGATAGCGAAAATGTCGTCGCAAAAAAAGGGACGCTAGGCATAAATGGGTCAGAGAGTCTTTATCTCAGAATGAATTTTATTCGTGAAATTGACATAAAAAATTTGGCTTTTTACTCTAATCCGGAAGTGAACGTGTTTTAACCCATTTGTGCCTAGCGTCCCTTTTTTGGGACGGCATTTTCGCTATTAGACGAAAACGTTATTTATTTTTCCTAGCCTTTATTCATAAGTATTGAGCCTCAACTCCGCACAATATTTTAACATGACCAAGTAAGATGTTGATATTTCGATTTTCATGCAAAATGATTTTAAAATAAATCATTCCTTGTTCAAGAAGTTGACATCAGAAATTTATCCATTATTTCTGTTATCAGTAAAAATCGAAGAAAGTCGCAAAAATATCCAGGCACAAATGGGTTAAAAACCCGACATCCAATTTGAAACTGGGGACATGTAAGTGTTAAGGTTTGTATAATGGCAGGCACTTGCCGTTCATAGACTTTTGTCATTGCAAAGATCGAAATTGCAGGTCGCTTTAGGATGAAGGCCTATAGGGACCGGGTTTGCCCTTTCAGGCCAATCATCTAAGTGTGCGATTGCGGTTTTCGATTCCTACTCTACTCTGGTTGTAAAAATGTCCTTTCTTTGTGCTTGCGGAAACTTTCTTTGCATTGTCCTCTTTACTCAATGAGGGTTTATAAACGAATCCTTGGATCCAAGCACACAAATCCGCAAATGAATGTTTCAAAAACAACAACAATGGAGGAACCAAACAGGTTGACCAGTTTTGCTTTGTATGAAAGGAAGAATGAAATGATATTCAAGCCCATGCTACGAATCGAACCCGGACCCATAAAGATGTAAAATGGATTTTTAGCCATTACACAACCCGAGCGGCTTTTCAAAGTAACAACAACATGAAACGATTCATGTTGTTGTTGTTATATTTGGAACATTGTCTCCTTCGTAAACGACAAACCTGTTACTCTCGTGCAGCGAGTTTTCTCTAAGTCTCTCGGAACAAAAACCGGGTTGATTTAGTTAAAAAACTGAACTGTTCGGAAACGAAACTCCGTGCATTTAGTTTCAAACTAAGGGCGCATTCGTAAACGACAATCTCGTTGCACGAGTTTTCGTAAGAAAACTGGAATGCGTGTGTTTAGTGCTGTCAGTGTTTGTCAGTTTCTTCTGACTTTACGAGCAACTTCAGTTTATTTAGCTTCGTCGCCTAGGAGAATCGTTTGTTTACAATTCGCAAATGCGTTAATTTTGCTGACGAGAGATTTTAATACATACTCAATATAAAATCAACAGGATTTTTAAAAGAAAGAGTGGCCATAATTGGAGTGCATAAATCAAAATTTAGAAATTTCAACTTCATATTTTCAAAAGTATTTAGCAAAAGAAGTTCAAATTTCGCTAATAACGGATTAAATCAACTTCAATCTCAATACTAAAACAGGCATTTTTGAATTTACTAAAATGAAAAATACAACCAAAAGATTACCTTTGAAAAATTATGTACCTTCGTAGCATTTTCTAACGTACACATGAATTTCTTCATCGAAAAAATAATATTTGCAGCTTTAGAAAACGTAAAATACTTTTCACAACAACATACTTTTCCATGACAACGGACGCCATATAAAAACAACAACAACGTGCAGCAAGTGTATGTTCTAAACAACTGACGAAACCTTAGCAGAGATCGGTTTATTTCGTTTGAAACTAATCACTCTCAGATTTCTATACGAACGCTCTAGTTTAAAAACTGTATGCACTCAGTTTCCTTTACGAACACCTTAGATGGAATCTCGTTGCACGAGTGTAATTCGTTCGGCGTTTTCGAATAAAATGCCGTCGCAAAAAAAGGGACGCTAGGCATAAATGGGTCAGAGAGTCTGCATCCCAGCCTGAATTTTATTCGTGATATTGACATAAAAAATTTGGCTTTTACTCTAATCCGGAAGTGAACGTGTTTTAAAAGCCCGACATCTAATTTGAAACTGGGGACATGTAAGTGTTATGGTTTGTATAATGGCAGGCACTTGCCGTTCATAGACGTTCGTCATTGCAAAGATCGAAATTTCAGGTCGCTTTAGGATGAAGGCCTATAGGGACCGGGTTTGTCCTTTCACGCCAATCATCTAAGTGTGCGATTGCGGTTTTCGATTCCTACTCTACTCTGGTTGTAAAAATGTCCTATCTTTGTGCTTGCGGAAACTTTCATTGCATTGTCCTCTTTACTCAATGAGGGTTTATAAACGAATCCTTGGATCCAAACACACAAATCCGCAAATGAATGTTTCAAAAACAACAACAATGGAGGCACCTAACAGGTGGACCAGTTTTGCTTTGTATGAAAGGAAGAATGAAATGATATTCAAGCCCATGCAATGAATCGAACCCGGACCCATAAAGATGTAAAATGGTATTTTAGCCATTACACAACCCGAGCGGCTTTTCAAAGTAACAACAACATGAAACGATTCATGTTGTTGTTCTTATATTTGGAACATTGTCTCCTTCGTAAACGACAAACCTGTTACTCTCGTGCAGCGAGTTTTCTCTAAGTCTCTCGGAACGAAAACCGGGTTGATTTAGTTAAAAAACTGAGCTGTTCGGAAACGAAACTCCGTGCATTTAGTTTCAAACTAAGGGCGCATTCGAAAACGACAAACTCGTTGCACGAGTTTTCGTAAGTAAACTGGAATGCGTGTGTTTAGTGCTGTCAGTGCTTGTCAGTTTCTTCTGACTTTACGAGCTACTTCAGTTTATTTAGCTTCGTCGCCTAGGAGAATCGTTTGTTTACAATTCGCAAATGCGTTAATTTTGCTGAGGAGAGTTTTTAGTACATACTCAATATAAAATCAACAGGATTTTTAAAAGAAAGAGTGGCCATAATTGGAGTGCATAAATCAAAATTTAGAAATTTCAACTTAAACTTCATATTTTCAAAAGTATTTAGCAAAAGAAGTTCAAATTTCGCTAATAACGGATTAAATCAACTTCAATCTCAATACTAAAACAGACATTTTTGAATTTACTAAAATGAAAAATGCAAGAAAATGATTACCTTTGAAAAATTATGTACATTCGTAGCATTTTCTAACGTACACATGAATTTCTTCATCGAAAAAATAATATTTGCAGATTTAAAAACGTAAAATAGTTTTCACAACAACATACTTTTCCATGACAACGGACGCCATATAAAAACAACAACAACGTGCAGCAAGCGTATCTTCTAAACAACTGACGAAACCTTAGCAGAGATCGGTTTATTTCGTTTGAAACTAATCACTCTCAGATTTCTATACGAACGCCCTAGTTTAAAAACTGTATGCACTCAGTTTCCTTTACGAAAGCCTTAGATGGAAACTCATTGCACGAGTGTAACTCGTTTGGCGTTTACGAATGCAGCCGTAGGCTCTTGTTTTTAATCTGAATGCACTCAGTTTCTTTTACGAACACCTTAGATAGAAACTCGTTGCACGAGTGTGATTCGTTCGGCGTTTTCGAATGCGGCCAATAAGTATATAAATTGAAGCGTGGACGAATTTCTCCTCATTTCACTCTCAAGCAAGATGCTGTTAGTGGTAAGATATATTTGTTTATTTAAATGCATTCAATTCTGTTCCTTTAGTTTTGCAGGAATGAGTGTTAATTACGTTTTTTTCATTAATGTTTTTATTAGGCATTATTATTAGGCGATGTTTAAGGTTTTTAATGGGAATTTGAAATTGATATTTGATTTTTTTTTGTTCTTATTTAGTGCTATTTATGTGCCATTCTAATCATACTGACTTTATGAGCTGTACAACTAGGGTTGTTTAATCCACTGATGTTTTTTAGTGGTAAAACGGGCCAGTGTTTGCCCAGTTTAAATTAGCTGTACATCTAGGTTTCTTAATCCACAGTAGTTGGAGATAAAAACTGTCTACTGTTGTTCATTTTAAGTTATCAGTTACTGAAATTGCAGACTTTTTTAGGTTAAATATGGACGGTGTAATTTTTAATGTTCTTGTTGGTGGGATTTATGTGCAATTTTAATGTGTTAAAATTCTTTAAGTTTGCTTTGCTGATCATGCAAAATGGTTAACCACAGTCGCCATGTTTACATGAGGCACGTGCCGTCTTGGTCGTTATTACCAATATATATTAAACAAGGAATAACTTAAGTACTGTAAAATCACTAATTTTCGCGAGCCGTTATTTTCTCGAAAATGATGATATCTGTGATTTCGCGAGTTTTATAAAATAGAGCAGAAAGTTGAAAAGTTCTTAAATTACTTAAATATATGTGTAAGGCGTTTTAAAAACCGTCCTTTTGCCAGAAAAGTTCGTCCCCACCCCATTTTGAATGCCTTCAAAGAAGCTGGTGTAAGTGAATGCGCTGCTTTCTATTAGTTGTATTGTTTTATACTCAAGAAACTGTAGAGTATTAAAGAAACAGTTGTAAGAGAGTTGTCACGAAAGAGTTTAACTGTGCAGTAAGTTAATAAATTTAAAAAGTAAAAATTCTTCAATTTATCATTCGAAGCGAAAAAAAGTATTTATGGAGGATCAATTTTTGAGATTACGACAGGGTCGAAAAAATCCCGAAAATGAAAACCTCTCGAAAAAGTTATTTTACAAAGTTTCTAAAGAAATGTAATATAAATCATATGGCGTGGGAAAAAAAACCCACCAGCCCTGTACAAACACTCGCAAAAGATTCTTAAATGAACATTTTTTACTTCCTTACTGTCAGGGGTAGAGTTAAAATACGCAAACTGGTAAGTCCAGTTTGGTTCATGTGCCACGGTTTGGCCTCCCCTGACCCTTTGTAATTGATAGGATAGCAATGTTAGGTCAATTCTTATTAATGGATAGTTAATTTCATAAGCCGTGTCATATCATCTTAAACTGGAAATAGTCCAGTACGACTGCCTCACCCATTTTGCCTCGGACGGCGTACAGTAAGATTAGTTTTACAGTGTCCTGAAAATTTACGTTTATCCAGTGTGATTAAAATGATTTGGTGAGTGTCTCCGCTGACCGTTATGCAGGAATACATTTATAAAGCACTGTGATGTGAAGTTTTGCATTAGTAAATTTTTTACTGCTAATTCAACAGGTATGGTGCTTAAGATCTTGAATGGAAGAGATCCCGTTCTGGTGAAGTAAAAAGGGCTGTGCAGTCAGTTTATCTCGTCCGTATGATGGCTACAAGAGTTTTCGTGAAGAAGTCAACTGAAAGTTGACGGGTTGAGGGAAGTATTTATTTTTATATTTAAAATGAGAGTTCATAAGCAGTCATGGGACAAGACCTATTTCGGAATATAAATTTCTGTCCCAGTCTTTGAAATATAGTAGCATCAATCCGCTTGTCATATTCATGTCATATCAGTTAGTTAATTGCAAACTTCATTGTTTCCAAAATTCTAAATTTCAATAAGAAAATTTTATTTTTAAAGTTTCGTATGAAAAAGTACTTCTAATTTTTATATAGACTTCATACAATGGTCGTTGGCAGATTTTAATAAAATTGTTATATTTAAGGAGCGAAAGTTAGAAATCGGAAGTATTGTGAAATCTTAATATCAAAGATAAATTTTCGCCTATTTTAAATGTCACGTATCTATTAAGCACTTAAATAAACTTGTCACTTGTTGATATTCATTTCGCAGACTTTTCTTGTACATAGGAATGGGATAGTATTTAATTTAATGAGTTGTCTAATGGAATGGTAATTATCCATGATTCACAATGATACTAGTTGTACGCCAGCCATTCGATGGATAAGTAATGAATTTCCATTTTTCAGTGTGAACAGATAAATAGGGGGCTTTCGGTAAGTCAATACGGCAAACTGATCAATACGGCATACTTAACCACCGTTAGAAAACGTAACATGGTGATATTTTAGGCCAGATTCGATCAAACTTTCGAAACTATTGGCCATAAAATAAGTGATCTGGTAGGTTGCTCCGTAGATACTTTCTTCAGAACAGACTCCCAATGGGTGGTTAGTGTGGTGTAAATTCCAATGGTAAATATTTTGCACTCGCGAAAAGTCGTATAGTGGAAGTAAGCAATAACCCGGAACTCCATGCCGATAGACAGTTGTATTATATTTTATTGACATTATCAATAATTAGAAATTATTTACGGTTAGTGCGTTGGCTAGCAAAATGGCGACATTAAACATGACCTTACAGGGCAGAGACCAAAGCGTGAAGTGTGTGTGAAAAATGCCAGAGTACCGAAAGCCAACTTGGCGATGGTGCTGAGCGCAAAAGGGAACTGTCGCCAGATTGTAAAAATGAAAAGAAACGTTGGGTCTTGCATGTGTTTGCTAAAATTTAAATGTGACACGTACCAGGGGGATCAATAGATGAAATGTAACCTATGAAGAATTATTAAAACCCCCGTGGGAACGAAGAAAATTAAATGTATTCTAGGACTAAAGGCACCAACAGACTGTATTGTAAATGCTTAAACCAAAGTAATTTAAGAAACGGTTAAACATCATTTATAGATAGATGGGAGATTTAAAAATGGCTAAGAGTATTAAAGTTAGAATAGGTAAAGGGAAAACGGTAGAATTATGAATGTGTGAATTAACTGTAAGAAAATTAATTGTAAATATGTGATTAACTGCATCACAGTTAGCATTTCAATTTCGCTTTGACATGAAGTTTATCATTTAGTAGCTTATCATGTAAAAATAGATTATTTGGAGTAATGAATGGTATATTATTATGTACAACTGTAGAAATATACATAGAATAATACTAGGATATAACACTTAGCAGTATATTACTGTGTAGCATAGATAAGTTAAGCATAATAGATGTAGCATTAGTTTAAGTACAATGTAACGGTACTAATATTTCTAACAAACTAATTTCTGATTAAATTTCATGTTAAAAGTGAAACTGAAATGGAATTCTCGTGATATGGTGAGGGAAGTGTTAGCTATCGCGATTTGATAACGGAATTATTTCATGAAAAAGCACATCTGGAACAAAATATGTGCACTAGGGGAATCTGTAAAAACTGCTTGGGTTCTGTTCCCGAATGTTTGGATGGCGTATTTACAATGCCCTAGTTACAAACTTTTTAACTAAAGCACTCTTAAAATTTGAGCGAAAAGGAGTGGGCATGGAAACATTTATACGCAAAGTTTTGAAAACGGTTTAAAATCAAATCTACAAGATATTTGAAAAGTTTGAGCGAGATTAAATAGATTTGGTTTGCCAAAGATGTGAAGGAGTGGCAGTTCACCTGAAATTTGAAGAGTGAAATTTCAATTACATTTTCACCTATAGTCTACACGCGATAAAAATCAGATTTTATAATTACAATTTTAAGAAAATGTTTAAATAAAGAATACTTAAGAACGATTTCACCGATTTTTCAGCTATAACTTACTACGTTAAAAGTAATGCACTAAGACTACATTAACAGCAAAACTTCAAATTTGAAGAGTTTCACTAGCAGTAACGCAAAGAAAGCTGTAACAATTCTGTGCTTCCAGATTAACTTAATTCCTTTAACATTTATTTTATATTTTAAAGTGTAGATTTAAACTTTTGAAGAGTAAAAATTCAAAAATTTAGATGAATCTGTATTTTGTGTGCTGGGTACTTTAAAAACCATTTACCAGATGCAGTGATGGCATGGATAACAAAAACTGATTTTAAAACATGACTTTCCTTGGGAAGAAATAACTGGCAAATATGTAAACTTTAAAATGAAGGGAAACTTTAAATTGAATTCTGGATTCCTTTATCTTAGTTTTGAAACAACTTTGAAACAGTTTCTTCCCCTCTAGGCGAATTGTTGGTGTCGCTATGAGGATTAATTGCTTATTAATATAATTGAAGCAGCTGATAAATTATGCGCGTAAATTTCTTAATTTCTCATAAATGATTTACTGTATGGAAGTGTACACTTCCATAAAATAAATAAATGCTGTAAAATGCCACGTTTCAGTACATTTGAGCTCCATATCAAATTTTTACACTTGATGAGACTAAAATTTCAAAAGCAAGTTTTTTATTGGAAAGTTATTTGCAAGTACATATTTAATTAAAAATGTTTTACTGATTTGGTGTATTTTATCACTTTAAAATATTTACTTAATCCATTATTTTAGTATTTCTAGGCTGTAATCTTCATATCTAATCTACGTAAGTATCGCTTCATTATCTATATTCAAAGTGTACAAGCTTGAATTAAACTGGTAGGAAAGTTTGTATAAAAGAGAAATCCGATCGGCCTTCAAACCTATTTTAATTATAAAATCACGCGAAAATAATTAAATGCGGTTTAAAATTTTTATTTTTTCTATGTTTAGCGATGTAATAAAAGACCGTTATAAAGAAATTTGTTAAAAATTAATCCTTTTAAGTATAACAAGGTTTAAATTAAATCTAAAAAAAATAGAAAAAAAAATTTGGTTTAAAAAATGAAGCTATGGTTTTTAGTTTCAGCCAGCAATTATGAAAAGAACAGACGCTGAAGTATGAAGATAGTAGTTTTGTTAGAAAAGTGTTCACTTCGATAATTTCACCGCAGTAAAGCGGTAGGTACTTTTTAAAATTAAGGTACAACAAAAAGGTGATAAAAAGAACTCTTCGAAATTGTTTTAGACCCTTCAAGAAACACCCAGCACGAGCAAATTTGCTTGTGCTCAAAATAAACTTGCACTTCAAATGAACAAGGAACTGAAATTCTGATATTATAAAATGGAATCGGATCCTTTAAATTATAACACAAAGAATTACGTTTTAAAAAACTTATCTTCAGTTTTAAAATGAACTTGAGTAACGGACATTAGTTTTTTACAGCAACTCTAAAATTCATATGTTGGATAGGTTTGTAATTCATTACTAAGGCATTTTTCGCCACGGTGCAAATTGTGATGAATACCATTAACATATGTGCTGCTGCAGTTAAACTGGAACATCCGTTAAATTAAACCTTGTATTATGAAACACAATTATGAAACCTTGTATAATCTGGTAATCACTATTGGAGTTTTAAATTTTGGTTTAAAGCTAAAATATTTACATTGGACAGTTTATATATTAAAGAGCACTATTCAGAAAAGTTCCTCGAAACTGAACTTACGAACTTCAGTTTTTGTACTAGAAAAGTCGAAAGTAGAAAACCGAGGAGGGATCTTCCTTTGCAATTTAATGAAGTACTCGCGCGGTATAGTAAAATAAGAGGATCTAAATGTATACATGACGAAATCATTAATTTGTTCGGCAGTCCGTTGGAAAGCTGATCTTACAGTCGTCAACATAAAAAAAAGAATCATTTACGATCAGTTCAGCTTCAGTTTAAAGATGAGAAGTTCCGTAGCTTAATTTTTCAGCTTAATCGATATGAAATTTTTCAATAGCATCAAATTATGTTGATGCTCGGTTTGATAAGAATGAAATATTTCTAGTGTGGAGTCGGCAATTTGGCCCTATAAAAATCGATTTGTTGCCAATTCCACGCTCTAATATTTCATCTCATAAAAGCTTACAGTTAATGCGACTAATTTTTAAAGTATTTAAAAAATTAAAGAAATGAAAAGGTTCTTGATGCTTTGTGTTTAAGAGAACAAATATATTTGTTTTTAAAACGAAAACCACCCGAATTGTTTTATAGAGCTGTACATCAATAAATTAAATTTATTAATATTGCTGTGCGTACCTCACAAATTTGTCGCCGGATGATTAATCTGAAAAAAGAATTTCATACTTAAATGAGCACATTATTGTTGGTCTAAAGTGGCCCAATTAAAACAAGTCCTAATTAATCTGGCCTTCATTTTTCAAATGTTTAAAATCTTTGAAGATATTCACCCGAGCATGAATTTTAAAACTTTCCTTTTGACTAAGAAATCTGGATTTTAGGCCAGGTTTTCGATGTTGGCTAGTTTAACCAGTATTGATGTACCCGTGTGTGATCAATTCCTGCGCTCTACGGGAATTTAATTGATACGTTATCTTACAGCATTTAGCACTTTACTAAAACTGGAATTTAGATCCGCTAAATGACATTTTCACACTGAATGAGATGGAAGTTGGTAGTGTTAGCGCATATATCAGTATTGTAGGTCGTCTTTCGCAGAATTCTCTCGCAGAAGAAAGATAATGAAGCACTAAAATTTAGATTGAGCAAGAATGCTTTCTCTTAAAGGGTTTTTTGATTTAAATATAAACGATTTTTCAATTTTCGGTCACTGGCCACAAGCCCTTTTGCCACTACTAAGGCGAGAACGTCTGGTCATTTTACTATGGGTCACCAAATGACTATCAAAGACTAGAATATGTTGCTCCTGAAATATTGTACAATAATTCTCTCCTCATGGATGCGATTTGAAATGCCAGGCAATATTTTCAGTCGCAGAATATTTTACGTAGAAATTTTTTTGCTGCATATTGCACTGTTAAATTACTCTCTTGGAAGTATGTTTCAGGATAAGCAGCATAGGATCATTAAAATGACGGGTTGAAGACATGGACATGGAGAGTTTGAAACGGATCCAGAATCGTTAGACTGGGAGCGATGGTGTTACTAACCAATGAACTTGAACAACCAAAACCGCCCTTTATAAGTGAGAACATTCATTTTATTTTCAGTTTCAGAAATTTAGAGAATTTCAGTCTATTATGTATAAAGATTTTTCATTTAGTTTAATTTTACCTAGTAAAACTTCTAATTTACAGCTTTAACTTCGCCTTTAAATTGAAGGACCCGGAGTTAATGAATTCTCACCTATCTTTTGATAAGTTGCAGATTATGGAAATTCAAAGAGTACAAGTGCAGAGGCGGAACTAGAGGGTGCAAGCGGAAACTAGCGGTTACCAGAGGATCGATTCCAGAACGGAAAGAACTCCGAAAATATAGTCTGGCGGACATAATCTCTATCACGGTACTGTATTTATGATATATTTTAGTTTCAGGAGCAGTATTAGCGCGTAAATATGGTTTTGACTCCCAACCCCAACAGTCAATAACTCAACGTTTTTGGCACCGGCATAGATGTCCAGTTTCAGGAGCACAGCTCTAAGTCCTAAAATGAGTTTCAAAGTTGTAATGTTAAAAGTGTTTTGACAAAGCGCTATAAACACATGGACAAAGCATCCAATTGAGACAGCATATTTCAGGTATTAAAAATGAGGGATTATTTTATTTATACAAATACAGAAATTAAGTTAATTGGATTGTTAGCTTTCTCTTTAAACTGACAGGTATATTCGATAATTGTAAAAAACTAAATGTCCGGTTTTTGAATGAATTTAAGATGTAATGAATTTAATCAATTGAAGAAATTTATTTATGCATTTTCATCCAAAATATACGGTTTCTAAGTCATGCGTTTTAATAATTTTAAGCTTAGATTCGTTACACAACTTAATCGAACAACCAGAGCCCGATTAAGCAGTTGCAGCTGCTTACGTTGCAGTACGCAACTGCTACTGCAACTGCTTATGTAAGCAGTTGCAGTTGCAGCTGCTACTCAGTCAACCTCCCCCTCCCCCCAAAAAAATCAAGAAATAACCCTGTTATTTAGTAGGAATGTGTCTTCTAGAAAATGTTTTCCGATTAAACTTAAATAATTCTCTAAGTTAAAATACTAAAATACGGTTTATAGGTAAATGGAACATTGAGAGAAGTCATAAATATCCGGTCTACGTCAATGCTTGGGTAGACCTTTTTTGTGCCACCCCAAACTATATTGAGATACAATTTTATGTTGCATTAAAATTTATACCTTGTCCGTAATCATTAACGTAACGGAATGGCGAATTTTGTGGAGATTTTTAAGAGGATTATGGCTTTTCAATTAATTTTCCGTTCCTACAAAAGGGAAATAAAATTTTCAACACGGGATGGGGTTGGGTTAAGTTTTCTAAATTTATTCAGGAGTAGTTGGCTCTCAGAGTCGTCCTATTTGTTATTCTTAGAGCTTAGACTTCTTTCAAAGATTAAATACTCTTAAATCGTGGGATTTAGCTAGTCGGGAAACTTCTGTTCCACCTACGATTGCATATACTATCGTAAGTATAATATTTTGAAATGCACTCGTGCCGTTCAAAATGCCGAAGCATAGGTAAAGCTTTGTTTCTCTCAAAATATATTAGGAATTATGTCGGTTCAAAACTTCGGTTACTCAAAAATACGGTTGTTTGAATACTCTTCGAAGCTTAATATCCAATCTCCAAAATTTTAAGAATTTCAATGAGTATATTCGCTTTTGAGTGACCTAATTATGTAGGAGATGCTAATGTTGCAGCTGTTTCATGACAATGGAGATGATGATCCAGATTTTTGCTTTACTATAAATTTCTTTTTGGACTCCTTAGCTGGTGGAAGAGACGTACCTGCTAACGCTGCCTAAAAATTTGGACAGCGTCAGTATTTATATCTCGGTAAACAGCACATTTTTTTTTTCCATTTTACTAATACTTTTTTTCTGGATCGGCACTTCCATTGTCAAATCTAATTCCAGTAAAATTGGCACACGAAAGCATACATAAGTAATGTTTTTGTCCTAGCAGCTTTTAAAATGGAAACGGTTTTCTGTTTCAGAGCAGATTCATTGTTGATTTTAATTTACAAGAGTAAATTAAAGGGAGGCAAAGCTTTTAAACGGTTGCTATGAGAAGTAAAACTTAATTTCTCCTATGATGCAGCATAAATGTTTTGCGGAAAAGTCTGAATTGGAATCCTTTTATTTCTAACTGGGGGTCTATGAAATGATCAGTTTGAAGGTTAAACGGAAGGTGCGGTGTTTTTAAAGATCTGAAGCTGTTTTTCCCAAACTTCATGATAAAATTTCTTAAAGTAATTGCTATTGACTTAGCTAAAATTAAAGCTAAATAGTTTACCGATTGTTCTTTGTGCAGTCAAGTTCCATACAAACGTTTTGGAACAAAATTGAAGTGAATCATTCCAAAACGTTGAACAATTTCGCTGGACTCGAGTCTTTGAAGTACCAGCCTTAAATTTTTAAGAGCTAGGTGAAAGTTGACCACTTACTTTAAAACTGAAAAATCATGCTTTATCTGGTGTTACATTACAAAATTGTTTAATGAAGCTTCCATTTCAGGTTAATTTCTCAACTGTAACCGAACTAATAGACTTTACACTTTCAGAGAATCTTGTAAGATGTTTGATTCTATGCTGTTGAACAAAGACGAGTGCAATCTGTCCATTTTCCCGAGAATGCTGTTAGAAATGAAGGTTATTCGCCAGATGGTCAAACTATACTAATGTCGTGACCCAACGTAAGATGTCTGCTTCTATGAGTGGAGTTACGTATCTTTTGGAACAACGTTCAGGATTAGGCTGGGCAGTATCCTCGCCACGGTGCGTTTTCGAGGTGACTCAAGATTGAATTAAAGGTAGAATGGTGGCTTAGCCATCGGAAACTATGAACTTTCTGCAACTACTTTTGAAATTGCTGCAAGTCCTTTTTAACTGTTGGCCGTCTAGCACCAAGCATTTCGATGGTACAGTTGTCTTCTATTATACCGAACGTCACCAGTTTCTAGTTTAGAAATTGAAGTAACGGGAAAGTACACCGAGCAAAATATGTACTGATATTTGTGACCAGACTTTTACAAATGTAATCTTACATGCGATGTTAACTACAATAAGTACACCAGATAAGTCAGCTGTCGTTTATTTACATATTTAAAATTCGCCATTAAAATCATCATATTTATGATTGTTAAAGCTAATGAATTGTAAATAAGATTAGGTGGAAGTAAAATACAGTCTATAGAGAACGGCAAATGCATAGGTTTGTTGGCACACATGCCAACTTTTCAAATTTACTTACATTGTAAGGAATACTTTTAAACTAATTTTATGTAGCAACATTCTTTTAGTATGTATTGGAAGTACTTAGTTTTCTGTTTAGCTCTCTGTAAAATTTACTATGCTGTAGCACTTGTGATTCAAAGTCGGGCATTTTTGAAACAAAATCTGTCATTAATATATTTCTTAAAATTTAATATTTCTCGAAATTTCCTTAATTTTATGGTACGATAGCTTGTTTAAGCTGTCTACGAACTTGCCTTGTGGTAAGACTTGGGCAATTATACTTAACCCGTTTAAATTGGAGTGAATTGATCAAAATGGAAGTTTGGTTCGCAAAGCTGTGAACGTGAGGGCTCATCTAAAAACGTGACGAGTCAATTTCGCATACTCGAAGTGTCTACACTTTAAAGTCTAGACACTTCTTAAGTTGTATAGCGATGCGATTCAAAAATTGTACTACACTGTTTTAGAGAATCTTTAAAAAGCCTCTGCATAAATTTTTATAATGCCTTCTAACATAAGTTACCTTCTAAAATATTTAAGTCAGCTGTGACAAAATATTTAATATCTATAATGTTACGAATTCTGGTTTTCAGAACCAGAGATAAAAAAATCAGAACTACAAGCCACAAGATCGGATCCAAAGGTAGACCAGAAATTCTCCGAAGGTCCGTAACGTCGGCATGTTTGCCAATTTCCCATCGTCTGTTTTGCAATGTTTTCGTTAGAAGTAGATTTAGCACTTTGTGGTCGGGCAACTTAATCGTAGGAGTGCATCCATCAAGTTGATAGGGGGTTTTCTAATACTTTACTAAACTATTGGGATTTAAAAGGGTAACGGCTTTTAGTGGTTAAAAATTATGAGGGAGAGGGAATTTTGTCCGTTTCCATATTCGGATGAAAGGAATCTGAAGGCTGGCCAGCTTCAGATTCTCTAAATCGCAGAATTTCAGATTCTCTAAATCGCAGAATGGGTGATAAAGTCATTCTGCGATTTAGCAATAGCTAAGTGGGTTAGTTTATTCTCGGCACAGGAATGCTTTTTTGTTCAACACGAAGGTGAAGTATTTCGGAAGACCCCCTACTGACTTGAAGGATATTACTAGACACGTTAATGATTTCAGAGATTCGTGGAGTAAGTAGCCTATGTTAGTCCTAAAATGCACGATATTTAAAAAAAAAGTGTTGAAAGTAAAGTTTGAATTATATTTTTCTTAGTTAGTACTAAATGTTAAATTTTACTATGTAGCTTCCCAGAAATATCATGAAACATTTAAACTTCGAAAAATTAGAACATCGTGAAAAAGTAATTTAGCCCAATTCTACTTTATCTAGACCTAATATAATTTTAAAGTTTGTATTTTTATTTGGCAATAAAATATAAGCGTAAAAATTTCTTAGGCTAACTCGATGCACACTCTACTAATTAATGTTTTCTAAAAAATCATGCCATGCATTTTTAAAAGAAATTTCCATTATGGTCATACTTAAATGCATATATTAGCCAAGCTGCAAAATTCTATTCATTACGGAAAATCGAGTGTAGCTAGTTGACTACAGAATGCACTCAAAGGTTAAAACCAAATATGCCGAAGAGCTTAACCATTTAAAGCTTTAAAATTGCTGTGAAAATTGAAAGTGTTTAGCCTGTTACATCAGAAGTAATGATTCTAGGAAATCGAAAGTATAATTTTATGCAAATTCTAGGAATTTGTTTGCGAGTTCTCGCAGTACACTAGAAAACCACTACACTGATGATCGCAAACAGTTTGCGTTGACTTACATAGTACTGTAATAGAAGGAATCGGTTTGTAAAATTGTAGTTGAGGTCTAGTTAGATTTATAACTAACAGAGCAGACCAATGGTCAAGTATATAAAATGTCGAAAACTGGTTAATGGCAAGGGTTCG
Organism: Cheiracanthium punctorium; assembly: GCA_038373885.1. Lineage (NCBI taxonomy): Eukaryota > Metazoa > Arthropoda > Arachnida > Araneae > Cheiracanthiidae > Cheiracanthium > Cheiracanthium punctorium. Next base: position 993 of record JAWZYV010012730.1, on the reverse strand, counting down.
AGGGTTCTGCCCAATAGTGCGGATGTCGATCTAACGGTCCGTAGTTTTGGGATTTTTTCCCAGATGTAACTTGAATACGCGCGTTAGATCATTTTGACATTGCTCATTTCGGTAGATACTCCTAGTGCGCTTTATCTTGGAGTAAGGTATGTAACTTGACGACAATAATTCAATGCATTTCGTATTTTAAAAATTCATGCCTACGGTCATCCTCAAATGGTTACAAATGAAATTATTATAGAGAATATCAAGTGGAATAGAATATTAAGTTTTTAAGCTTTATGTGCCATGTTGTATATGCTGGTATAGTAATGTGTTCTGTTATCCCATTAGCGCCCGACTTTTTTCGCCATATTTCTCCAATTTATGTACATGCTAAGTGATAAATTTCCGACATGAGTGAGGTATGTAGATACTCTTTTTCTAAAAATATTAATAAAAGAATGAAATAGTCATATTTTACATTTTTTATAGCACAGTATTTTGTGGAAATAAAATATAAGGTAAATGAAAATAGGAAAATTAATGTTTAAATACTTTTGCTTCCGTCTAAAAAGAACGTTGGGCGCTAATGCGTGGTAATTGCACTATACTCTAATACTTTTACCTACCCTGAGAAATACAGCAGTGTATAAATTATGTTAGTCCAAATTGCTCAGCTCATTATTGTGATTTAATTTTGAGAATTAAATTTTCATGTAATTGACGTGCACACGTTTGATGGTTTGTCTATTGTAAATGTTATGAACACAATAAAATTGTTAAGTAATATTGTGTTATTTTACTAATTATATGCAATACATTGTCTGTATTAATGGTACAAGTATAAGAGAAACTTGGTTACAAATTAAAAAAGCAAATTTTTTGTCATGAAATCGCTCATGAAAGGTTGCAGTTTAGCGTTTTAAAAGTATTTTAATTCAAAACTTGATCTCTCATGCACGACAGGCATTGGTTTAAATTAAAATGGTAACTTTTTGGAAAGCCTTAATG
>JAWZYV010012729.1:0-147361 GCA_038373885.1 Cheiracanthium punctorium | reverse complement strand
AAGGTATATGCAATGTAAGTTCCGTCTTCTGTGACACACACATAGCAAGCACATGAGGCCATAATCCCGTTACGTGTGACATCTTCCCCTATACCATGGGAAAGATGCAGCATGGTTCAGAAATAAATCATTAAATTTCAAGTCAATTTATAATAAAGTGGTTTTAAATATTTGTATTCTCAAATAATAAATAAATTTTTTCATATTGTTTTGCAGAACGTACAGTGCAAAAAATTCAAAGAAAATACATAATTTCTGATAAATCTTTTAAAACCCTAAAAAGAGATTCAGGGGGTTTCTATTGCTTACATTTATCATGACGAATTTGATGCAAGAGACTTTAGACTGCGGATTTTAATGTTATTCCGTGTTAGATAGTAATTTGGCTTTTTCTAAAAACGCGATAAAATGTGTATGTACTGTTTTTATAAATCATTTATTATTATGCATCTATTTGGCGATGAGTGACTTGATATATATTTACTTGATACATATTTACTCATCGTTATCATATAACCTTAAGCTATAATGTCAGTGGCTTTTATATACATGCAAAATGCAACCTGAAAATTTACATTATAACACTGATGTAAATTATGCATGTACTATCTATTAACAATAAGTGTGCATCCAAAAATTTCACCTCATTTGGAATTTCAAGTATAGCTTTCAATATATTGCTCACTGTATATTCTAGTAAAATAAACAACTGATATCTATCTTATCTATTTAGCTATTCCTGTATAACCCTGTTTATCAATAAATTTAGAAATTAAAATTAAAATATGTTGGTCTTATTTTTGGTATATAAATCTACACTGTTGGACCGACAGGCTTGAAAATTTTGATCAAATACTTAAATACAGAAAGAAAAAATAAATTCGACATTAAAATTCTTGAATTTTACCCAAATCATCGATTTAAAGTAATTAAATTTTTTTAAAAGTCTATATACATTCTCCAAAATGAGTTAAAAGTCCCCAACGGCCGCTTCTATATCATTTTACATGTGCAAAATTTTCAAACGATCGGTTGAAAGATGGGGATTTTTATAGCGAAAAAGAAACGAACGCACGCACAAAATTTCACATTTATTTCTTAGATTAAATTCTTAAGTCTTTCATTATTAATCCTTTTTTCCTAGTTTCTAATTATTATGAACTCTTAAATACTTTATTGTTTATCTATCAAAGCACGAAAAATGCTTTCTCAGTGAAATTGCAGCAAAATTACGTAACACAATGATGAAAGAAGGAAATGTGGTTCAAAGTTTATTAATTTGAAATTTTTCCTTGCAAAGTAAAATGCATTTGTCTCATTTTCTTCGATAAAAGCACTTGGAGTAAGAGAAACATATACATATATCCTCCTATTAGTATAACTCATTTTCACAAAAGGTAAACTGAATTTGAAATGTCGGTACACATGTGAACGTAATTTAAACACGTTTAATGAAACTTTTTCTGAATGTAAACCACTTCTATATGAAAACAGTTCAGCAAGTTTTTTTTATATTTTCGAATAACTTAATTAATTCGTCAAGCATCTAAATGAAAAAAAAAATATGCAATAACGAAAAAATATGACCAATTTTTGTGCTCTAAAAATTTTATTCTTGGAGCACAAGGTTAATTAAAAATGTGGAATTTTTTTATATCGGCAAATTTCAGAAAGCTTTCTCCACTTTATTTCTCGCAGGGAATGTAAAGAATTGCAACTTATGCATATTGATATACATTTTTTTTCAGAAAACAAAAAGCATGGCCTTTCATTTCAAATATATGATATAGTACCGAAAAGGGGAGTGGGAAATATGAGGATATAAAATAACTTTTTCCTCTTCGAAAATTTCCTTCACTGAAGTTTTTCGTCAGCCGAAGTTCTATAAAATGTTTCATTTTTTTAATTTTATATACATGATTGGTTTGGATAAAATTTTAAAAAATAAAGTAATTACAACACTTGCTTTTTTTTTATTATATACTAATGTAAAAAAAAAGTACAGGTGGTATCTTTTGTTGAAACTACCGCGGGATAAATATTAACGTAGGATTACTTATCATTAAGTTGTAAGACACACGTTGAAAAATGATGAAAATTGTACACGTTTTTAACTTCACGAAATATTTATTAACAGGGAATATTTTGCTTTAATCCGTGTTATCGTTAAAGCTTCTGATTAACCTTTTCTTATTTAAATCCTTCGTGGTTACAAAGAAGAATTTTTTTTTTAACTTTAATCTCGTGCACAATATCAAACTGTGTATCGAGAAGTTATTTATATTCACACAAATCCAGAATTTATTTTCATATATGATGTGACTTTTGTGCTAAAGTTTATAAATCTCACGCAGTATGTTTAATTTATGACGTCGCGTACTTATATGCCGTAAATTAAACTTCAGTTCGTTCAATTGGTTAGTTCACTCAGTTTTCTAACAGAATAATATTACAACTTACAAAGGCGTAAAAAAAACCTGTTCTTCATTACATTTATTACATTTGTATTACATTATATCTAGTTAGTATTCTGAAGGATTAATGAAAACTTAAAAATACGTATAAATAAACCTTTAAAATATTCACAAAAGTGGAATTTTGCATAATTTACAATTTTTCTCCTAATCTGCAACTTTCTGCATCACTGCATTTTCGGCTAACTTTTTATTTCTTGATTTTGTCTCAAAATATTTTCTTCAAAAATAATTTAAAAATTTTCCCTTACACGAATCCAGAAGCAGAACAAAAATTGTAATCCGTTTCCTTTGTAACAGTAGGTTGCCGCTCGGTAGAAATCCTTAAGCGAAGTACTGCAACATACACGAAGAATTTCTTTGAAAAACTGACCTTTCTCCTAACACAGACACACAGATGACATGAATGAGTGCAAGTCTCTGATGTAAAGTAAATAAAGTCGAACCCCGTTATAACGAAATTCAAGCCACCGTTTGTACGCTATATACGAAGTTTTGTACGCTATATACGATGGTTCGCTATATCCGAACCGTTAAGAAGTTCAGTATTAAAGCGGCGGGACTAAAATTTTCGTTTGTTATATCCGTGAGTTCGTTATATAAAATCGAACTCCGTTATAACAAACATCAAGGGACCAAAAGTTTTGTACTCTATATCCGGTGGTTCGCTATTCCCGAACCGTTAAGAAATCCAGTATTAAAGCGACGGGACTAAAATTTTCGTTCGTTATGTACTAGGTTCGCTATAACGGGGTTCGATTGTATATCTAATTTCTTTCAGTTCATTGCAGAACATCCCCAGATCCTGATGAAAACTGCTTTTCTCCGAAGCACATGCGGCGTATTCAGGGTATCCCAAAAAGGTGGCAACGGACTTTAATTCTTTATCTACTAGAAGTCAAAGCCCGTTAGATGCAATTACAACGGGCGCTAGAAAAAAAATTTGACGAAAATATGTCTACACTCAATATAGTTCATCTTCGTCCACCTAAAATAAATAAGTTCATAATTAGTTATTATATACAATTAAAATTCAAGCTCTTCTGGTAAAGCGCGGAAACATTTCGCATTCGAACGATTTCGTTTTGTGTAAACAGACCCTCTTATATCAATGTTTAAGCAGACGGCATGAATAAATAAAAAAATTAAACTATGTTAGCTGTAAAAACTATTTTAAACGAACTGGAATCGCAATTTTCCCTTCAAAGCCTGATAACCATGATTTCAGCATGACGTCATTGTCACTTGAAACAGCTAATTTTGGCTCGAAAATGATTCACCTTTTTTTTATAAAATGAAAATGAAAAGAGCGAAAAATCGCTTAAAAATGAGGAAACGGGTGGATTTTGAAATTTTTAATCTAGCGCAGATTGTTTTCTGTATTTTTATACATAATTCTGAAAAATTACAAGCGGATAGTACAAACGGTGTAGATGTTATTACGCTTTTGCTGCTTTTTAATCTTTCTGAACTTTTTAATCTTCTTGGAGTAATGGCGGTAAAAGTTTTATCTTCGAGGTAGTTGCCCGGAATTGTTAGAGAGCGGGCCAGTGAGTCAGAAATCAGCATAACTTTATAGTAGGATTAGAGATTTTTAAAGAATTACAAATTTTTTAAAGATTACAAAAAAAATTTCAAATTACAAGTTTGTAATTTAAAAAATAATTACAAATTTGTATACAAACTCCGTACAGAAAAAATCCCAATTTGTAAAATGAGCTTCATACACTAATGAGGCAAGGGCGGCTCCAGTGAGGGGGCCATAGGGGCCATGGCCCCCTCCGAAATTTTGTTTTACAACTTTAGATTCGCATACTTCACGATTTCACACGTTCAATTTGCATTTTGAACAATTTATAAGTAAGTAAAGACCTAAGTAAAAAGTTTGATGGCCCCCTCCGAGAATTCAGTCTGGAGCCTCCCTTGTAATGAGGTAATGCACAAAATGTCAGCCTTTCTTCATGAAATGCGCCTCAGAGATATCTTTAAACAAAGATGATCAGGAATTATAAATGATTTTTAATGTAAACATTTATTGCTTGAGTGAAATTTTTTTTTTCGTAATTTCTGTACGACCCCTGAAATGCGATCATTCGACGTGATTTTTTTACCTTCAAGAGCCTTTCAAAAGTGGTTTAAGTTAGCATATATTTATCCTCATATCTGACACTTTTTAGAATATAATTCTCAAATTTTGTACACCCCCTCATCAGTATATGGGTCACATTTTATTAATCGGGATTTTCGAAAATTAACGAGAATTTTTTTTCGTAAAGGAGTCTTATTTTAGATCTTATTTTAAACATTTTTTTTCAATTTACATTTCTCGCTTTCCTCTAACAGATAAAAAAGTAAAGCCCGTTACAACATTTTTAGGACACCCTGTGTTTTTAGAAGGCGTATAACAAAGTCATCGACTTGCAATCTAAACTACAGATGAAATCGATGGCATCCTAATATCATAAAGTTACGGTGTTCCGTTACCGCAAGAGGTATTCCACAAAACAATAGCGAAATTGGAACGTCTACTATTGTTTAGAAATGGACTCTTTCAAAAGTCGGGAACCTAAGTTTTCCCAACCTGGAGCCCTACCACGATAGTCTCGGGAAATAATCGGTAGCGGATAAATCAACCTTCTCGCACATATGACGTCACATTTCGACAGAGCACTTAAAAGTGCCACCACGATAATGTCGTAATGTTTACGATACCGTAAATACTGTCGAGAAATCCGCTGTTGTTTTACGACACCATCAACAAGTGTGAGAACCGTTTCCCGCTATCGACTATCTTCATCTCGGATTGCAGCTCGTCGTATTTTTGTTTTGTTGGATCGTTTTAACTTTTAAAAAAAATGTCACGATTATTGGTTTTAGCGCTTGCACAACAAGACGATGCAAGAAGGGTTCCTAGGAATCGAATTTCGATTCCTAGATGTAAATCATTTGATTTAAGCGAGGAAGATTTCATTAGAAATTTCCGCTTAAACAAACAATCCGCACTTCGGCTGATTGAAGAACTTAAGCCTTTTCTCGAGGCTAAAACAACAAGAAAGACATCCCTCAACACAGAAATAAAATTTTCAAATGATGAAGTTCAATTTTTTATTATCACTTTTTAAATGTATGGTTATTCACTTAGTTTCCATTTATTAAACATGCACTGTTAAGCAAAATATGCTTAAATTACTAATTCAAAGCAACACTTATTATTATTACACAGTTCATTTTATATGCCATGAAAAAGAAAAAAAATGTTATATCACCTTTAACAAATGAATGTCTCCATAGAAGATACTTAAGGATGAATAATTTTTATACTATCACTGAGCTAGCAAACCTTCTTTTATATAATCTTTCTTCTTTAAATAGTTACAAATAACAGCATCTGTGTTTCAAGGTGTAACATCCTAAAATTTTGTCTGTCAAATTGTATGTAATTAATATTCCATCTTTGGGCTGTATATTGTTCAGAAATTGGTTTCAAAGTATAATAGTTTTGGTGTATTTTTTTAACATGCATTTCACGCGCCGATCCACGCGCTCAAGTGGATCGGATATCGGAAAGAATGCTCTACTTTGATTGGTTGATTTCTGTCGATTACGATACTCCCGGAACAGTCGAAAAAACTCTCGCTTCCTTTAGACGTGACCATGGTGGTAGGGCAAAACTGGGGGTCGCGGCTATTTATCCGATGATTTCATTATCCGATAGCGGGAACTATCCGCTACCGATTATTTCCCGAGACTATCGTGGTAGGGCTCCTGGTTTGAAAGTCATTTAAGCTACTCGAATATTTGATTAGACCAGTTGTGCAGCCTGAATATTAAAGAAGTAGTCTTCAATAACATTCCAGAATTTGATGATCGACAAATAAGACTTGAGTATGCTGCTTACAAGGGTTATGTCAAAGAATGTTCTGCCAGAAACGCAGTAATAAAATTAATTTACTAAGGCTGAAAAGCGTTATACAAATAGTATGTTGCATATAAATGAAAGTTACGACAGTCAGTCAGCACAATGTGGGGACGGAGCTGGTCAGTCGTACACAGTGTATATACAAACAAGTAATATATAACAAAAAAAAATTAAGTTAATTCTTAGGTCAAAAAATAAAAATATTTATTTTAGTTGCCTTTCATTAAATTAATTATTTAAATTTAATCAATGGATTAATATTTGAAAAAAACTGCATTAACATCAAGTGTCACCCACTACAAGTTTAAAAAATGCATTTGAACTTGAGTGTATGAATAGAAAGTATTTTATTAACGACTAGCCGCAATCCGGCGACCAGTTGGTTCGCCATCTTAACAAATCTTGTTCGGAGAGAATCCTGTTCCTCACCGGCTTCCTTGGCACTCTCAGATTCTGAGTGGAATTTAAAATTAAGATGGTTACAAACGGTAACTATTACACGTTCCTGTCACTCACAATCACAGGAACACGTTAGAACTATTTTAATTAAGTATGCATCCCTTTTTTGATTACAATCGACAGGGTAATTTCTTTACAGGGTCAGCCAAATGACTTTAAATACATTAAGGTGTATGGATCCATTCAATTCATTGAAAGTCTGTGGTCAATGACTACTTTGTCTATCCCCAAAATTTCGCAAACTATCTTAAGCTTGTCGGTTTTTGGTGAAATATCGCCAAATAAAATATGTCAGAAGGAAGTATTTCAAACTGAACTCAGCTTGGCGATATCGAAATATTCGTCTAGGAATCGCTAAACTTTACTATTACTGATATTTTATCTCTTTCAAACAAAATTTAGTTTAGATCAGAGGTTCCCAAACTGGGTGCCGCGGCACCCTAGGGTGCCACGAGCGTATGTCAGGGGTGCCGCGGAGATAATCAAGAGAAGTGTTTTGGTGGAGTATAATCCAATAATTTCCTCTGAACCGGTATCCCACAAAAAAGTTGGCAAGGCCGATGACCAAATGGGCTCAAACAAAAATATTTCAGTCAAGTTCAAGACTATCCTGTAGCCTTTCTTTTATAGGAACTCCCCGAAAGGGGGTATTGTCAAAATTCTATATCCCTTTCCCAAGAGAGTACTTTCCTGATAGTTAGCCCTATAAACAAACAAACAAAAAATAACGTAAAAGGCATCCAAACTGATTCATTCGAACCTTCCTATTCATATTGCTTTAAAGGAAATCTGCCGCGAAAGTTTTTAGCCTGAAAAGGGTGCCGTGAAATGTTTTTAGCCTGACAAGGGTGCCGCGGGGGAAAAAAGTTTGGGAACCCCTGGTTTAGATGAAGTGCGCCGAAAATATGTTTGATTTAATAGACGTGCAAGGAAGTCATGTGTTGTCCACATTCGATTTTTTTATGTGTATCTGCATTGTATATTCTGTGCATATAAATTAAATATTCATTATTATCAAACCATAACTATAATAAACAGCCTATGAAACCCGGTTCGTTAAATAATAATAATGAAAAAAGCATGCCGCAATTTTTTTTCTTTTTTTTTTTTTAATGACTGACGGGCATTGTCCCACAATATCGATCACTGACCATTTTGTTTATGATTCATATAATAATTAATACCCTCAGAAAAATTTTGGAGTGTAGTAAAGAAATTGCACACTATTATTTTCTGTACATACATTGAGGCCGTCTGACCAGCTCCGTCCCCACGTTCAGCTGACTGACTGCCATAACTTTCATACATGTGCAACATAAAATTTCTACAGCGAATTTCAGCCTTAGTAAATTCATTTTATTACCTCGGTAAGTACGACAGCTTCGATAGTGTACCAGAGATACATGTTCTCACTTACACTTGACTGACCCCAGTATATTTGTGTACACAATCACTGTAATCTTATAAATAAACTAGCTGAAGTACCCGTTCTTCGCACGGGAATGAATGGACTTTTTGATATTACGATTTGTGGGGATTACTATTTATTGTAATAAAGAGATATAGCAAAATGGATATCGCTTTATATTGTGTTCAATAACCATGCATACCGAATTTCAAGGCAATCGTTTGTATGGTGCAGAAGGTCATGCGGCGTAGCGCAATCTAGTGGCGAGTTTTAGCAAAACGTATACGGCGAAAATATTCTTCGCATTCAGATATCGATGCATACGAATTTTTGCCAAAGCGTCGGCTTACTCGTTCCCCCAGGTTCCGACATGTGCCTTCACCCAGTGGAAGCGACCCTCTCATTAAATTGCGCCAAGCGCTAGAATCATAGAAAATCTGACACACTTTCAGATTTTAAATACGCACTAAAGTGCTATATATAAAAAGAGTTATAATCCATGGGTCTTCCCTATTTTCGTTCTTCTTTCATTAAGTTGGAAAGTGTATCATTATTCATGAGTGTGATTAAACAAAATTAAAATTGATATTTCTAACATCCTTTTTTCTGGATGTAATATATTAGAAATAGATGCAGAAAAGCTGCTCAGAAAAATGCACAATTCCAACTGAATGAAAATTTCAAAAACTTATACGCAGGTGTATTCATAACCCAAATAGCAGACGATTAAATTACGATAAATAGCGCCAAGCGTTAGAATCCTCCACAAAATCGGACATCAACCCCTTTTATTTTTCGCCAAATTAAAAAGTTACACATTTATTTTCGGAAAATTTCCAAATTCTATTTTTATTTTGAGTATAAATCATTTCATTCCCGCTCTGCTTTCACATGCACACGATATTTTAATTTAAAAACAACCTTACAAATAATCTAGTCAAAATAAAAAAAATCGTTATTCTTTAAATTTTACTTCAAGAGTCTGAATCATTTAATGAACTGCCGAATGTGGCAACCTAGATAAGCTTAATTGTCGCTTAATGCACTGTGAGGTTACAATTACGAAATGGCGGAAAGCAAAAATTAGCCTTTTGCGATAGGTTTTTATCGATATTTCCTAAAATAGTTCGAATTTTGAAAAAATCGCTTCGAGGTGTGTCGGGACCTGTCATGGAGAATTTCCGTTCAAAATTTGGTAGGTCTACGATCACACGTTTGCGATCTACGCGAGACACAGACAAACAAACAGTTTACACACATTGTTTTATTAATATAGATACCAGTCTCCAGTATAATAAAATCCAGTTTCAAATCTAAGCCTCACCAAAGTGCCAACATACGCCATTTTGCAAGAGTTTTTTCAGGGAATCATTCGAAGCATTGACTTAGCAGCAATCAAAATGGGAAATGGTTCGACCGCCAGGCATTTTTTTTGAAAAGTGGAATCCCTTAATACAGCCTCATTTTTTAAATTATCAACTATAACATGTTTCATTCATCGTTACCTCGATGTACTAAATGCGAAGATTTCAATTTTCTGAAATTTGGCGGATTTCCCCCAACTAAAATCAATGCACTCAATTGGCGAGAATGCTGAAGATAGATCACTTGAAATCCCTTAATAACTGCATTATTTCCGCACGGATCATTAAAATTTAACGCTGTATTCTAATAAAACCTTTGCACTTGTTTTCAAAAATCCGTTTCCTTAAGCTCTCAGTAAATTGCGCCAAGCCGGAAACAGTGTAAACCTCTAGAACTCACTTTCTCGGCATTTGAGCCATTTTATTTTTTCGCCAAACTAAAAAATTTTAACATATTAGCCTCGGAAATCTTCAATTCTTATTGTTTTGCGTATAAAACATTTCATTCCTGCTCCGATTTCCCATGCACACGATATTATAATTAAAAAAAATAACATTACGAATATAAACTAACAAAAAAAAAATCATTATTATTCTTTTATTTTTACTTTGAGAATTTAAAACATTTTATTCGGCAAAATCGCCACACATGGCAACCACGATCCTTATTTCACACTTTTTTCACTACAGGGGTTACAATTACGGAAAGCTTTTTGCGTAGAGAACATAAAAAATCTCTTAAATTCCGGGAACGGGTGGACTTTCAAAGTTTTAAAGTGGACTGTCTTTTATTCTATATTATTTTACACATCTGTGCCCAATTTCAGGCTGATAGGTCCATTTTTGTGGATTTGTATACGAATCAAATCCACAAACAAACAAACAAACAAATAAACAAACAAACAAACAAACAAACAAACAAACAGAATTTCATTTTTATTTATAAGGATAATGAAATTCTGTTTGTTTGCTTGTTTGTTTGTGGATTTGATTTGTATACAAATCCACAAAAATGGACCTATCAGCATGAAACTTTGCACAGATATGTAAAATAATATAGAATAAATCATAGTCTACTTTAAAACTTTGAAAGTCCACCCGTTCCCGGATTTTAAGAGATTTTTTATGTTCTCCACGCAAAAAGCTTTCCGTAATTGTAACCCCTGTAGTGAAAAAAGTGTGAAATAAGGATCGTGGTTGCCATGTCTGGCGATTTTGCCGAATAAAATGTTTTAAATTCTCAAAGTAAAAATAAAAGAATAATAATGATTTTTTTTTTTTGTTAGTTTATATTTGTAAGATTATTATTTTTTTATTATAATATCGTGTGCACGGAAAATCGGAGCAGGAATGAAATGTTTTATACGCAAAACAATAAGAATTGAAGATTTCCGAGGCTAATACGTAAAATTTTTAGTTTGGCGAAAAAATAAAATGGCTCAAATGCCGATTTTGAGTAAGTGAGTTCTAGTGGTTTGCACGGTTTTCGGCTTGGCGCAATATATTGAGAGCTTAAGGAAATAGATTTTTGAAAACAAGTGCAAAGGTTTTATTAGAATACAGCGTTAAATTTTAATGATCCGTGAAGAAATAATGCAGTTATTAAGGGATTTCAAGCGATCTATCTTCAGAATTCTCGCCAATTGAATACATTGATTTAAGTTGGAGGAATTCCGCCAATTTCAGAAAATTGAAATCTTCTCAATTAGTACATCGGAGTAACGATGAATAAAACACGTTATAGTTGATAATTTTAAAAAATTCGGCTGTATTAAGGGATTCCACTTTTCAAATAAATGCGTGCTTTACTTTTTGGCGGTCGAACCATTTCCCATATTGATTGCTGCTCAGTCAATGCTTCGAATGATTCCCTGAAAAAACTCTTGCAAAATGGCGTATGTTGGCACTTTGGCGAGGCTTAGATTTGAAACTGGATTTTATTTGAGACTGGTATATATATAATGACACTGGTTATAGATAAAATTGAATGTTGGTACGTGTGTATGAGGTTGAAAAACTCCAGCACCGTTGAGCACCGTTGCACCATGAAATTTGGTTCACCTAAGTCTTTTATCATTGAGAAGCTTTTTATGCTATCCGTTTTCCTCTAACTTGCCACTAGGTGGCGCAGCAGAACGTCGAATTCTATTCCGTTTAGCCGTTTACTATGCGATTATCGTCCAACCATTTTCGATGAAATTTGGTACACGCGGATATTAGAACACGGAGAATATTTTTCAGTATCCATTTTGCTGTAACTTGCCGCTAAATGGCGCTGCAAAGCATCAACTTCTATACCGTTCGACCGAGCGGCATAAAATTTCTTATACTTACACATTTCAGCACGAAGAATATATTCTAACTGTGTTCCTTTTGATGTTACTCACCACTAGATGGCACTGCAATGCATTATTATTTTAACTCGCCACTAAATGACGCTGCAGCAGGCCAAATTCTTGACCATTCAAACGGTCGCTACGAAACTCAGTGTACATAGCTATTTGAACAATGAGAATATTTTGGCGTTATCCATTTTACTATAACTCGCCACTTGACGGTACTGTTGCAAATCATTACTTTAATTAACCCCTAGATCGCGCTGCAGTGTATCACTTCTTGACTGTGCAACTGATCGCTATGAAAATAGGTATACATAGATATTTGAACACGGGGAAGAGTTTCGCGTTAGATGTCGCGTCAACACATGAACTTCAGGGCTGTCCAGCCGATCGTCCTGAAATTTCGTATTCCTCGATATCGGAATGCGAAGAATATTTTCGCCGTATCCGTTTTGCTAAAACTCGCCACTAGATTGCGCTACGCCGCATGGCCTTCTGCACCGTATAAACGATTGCCTTGAAATTCGGTATGCATGGTTATTGAACACAATAAAGTGAGATATCCATTTTGCTATATCTCTTTATTACAATAAATAGTAATCACCACAAATCGTAATATCAAAAAGTCCATTCATTCCCGTGCGAAGAACGGGTACTTCAGCTAGTAAGTTATAAAAAACTAGGTTTGATAAATGCAGAAACTTTTTTCTCTCCGCAAAAGAGGTTTGCAGAACTAATAGGCAAAGCAAGTACTCTCGGTTTTACCAAATTCCCTTAACTGTGAAAGAGTAGTTTTATGTATGGCCATATATTTACATATCAGAAGCAAAGTTTGAAGGAATTATCAGCTACCAGAGTCACATTGCTGTATTTTAATAAACTTTAGTGTAAACATAAGAAATATGCACTTATTTGTTTTTAATTGTAAGAAGAGAGTAAATAAAGTGCCTTGCAATAAATATTCTGTGAAAAATATTCCTTTTCTTTTAACGTAGTTATTTCCCTACTGATCCGAATGAGTTCAATATATTTCTATAAATACCGCATAATTTTAAAATATATATATATATATATATATATATATATATAACAATTCAGATGTAGCGAACAATACATTGAAATTCCTGACTATCTATGCGGGAGAATATTTATTGGCTGTTAACTAAATTGAGAATACTTAGCGGTTGTTACGTAAAATCCCATTCGCTGGCGGCTAGCATTCGCAGGAATGCATTTTAATCTTTCAGTAACTAAAGATAGCATGCATTATTTTTCATATTTCAAAACTGAAATAAGTACTTAGAACTGATTTCCCATTCATTAGAATGTTTCCTCTTAAGTATGGTTGACTTAATGCAATTTTGTGTTTCATATTTTTAAAATTGTCTAAAATCAGAACTGTGAGTAGGATTTTATCAAGAAATGGTGAACTTAATTTATTTTTTATTTTGAACTGAGTTCTAACTTGATCTTTCATTTTGAGGCAAAGGCGCAGCAGAAAGATTATTTTCTCTGCCAAGCGTTGTTAACCAGTTTGAATCTGAACGCTCGTTAGACAGCGTTCCCGTATGTATTGTTACAAATTTTCGGGGCAACCGCTGTTCTGGGGTTTAAAATAGTTCAAAATTCGTATTCTACGCTTCAAATAGTTAAATTTTGCCTTTTATTGCATCAAAATGGGTCAACTAGAACCGGAGATACGGAGGTTTGGGTTTTCTATATCAGTTTCTAGAAATTACGGGAAATATTAGTCCTAGGCCTTCGGTAACTTCACTTTTGGGGACTTACTTTTGGAGCCAAATTTGGCGACATTTTAGTCATTTGGTGCATTTTTCCCGATGGGGTTTGTAAAGTTAGTTTCTCTGCATTAACATGCATAATAGCCTAACATTTCTCTTCTATGACGTAATCAAAATTCCCTCTTTATGTGGAATCTTCGAGAGATACATTCTTTTTGAAGCTCCTTGTAGCCTCTGCGACCCCTGTAAAAGCGGCAGGCTTCCCCAGTTTGAGTGAGTGTTCATCGAGCTCTCGTCCAGTGAGTTTGCTGCGTTACGCTTTGTATTGACGCTATAGAAGCGGTATTTTCGCTTGCTTTTCGAAGCTGATTTTTAAGTGCTGTGTGTAAACGCTTCATTGTTGAGTCTTGAGGGACTGTTAGTGTTATCCCTCGTATACTTCCATTGAATTTTACTTGTGGAAGTATTTTATTTTGTGTGAGAATTACAGCATTCGTGAAAGCTTCGGTACTGATTGGACTGTTATGAACGAGGTACTGGCCGTTAGTGCCTGTGAATTTTGTACAGCTGAGTGTTCGACGAAGTTCTAGAAGCAATAAAGTTTGTGTTCCATCCTGACAAATGGACTCTTTTTTTAGAACTTTCTACACCACCTGGACTTCAGAACGACGAACCCCGGAATTAGCAGAGTAATTCTGCAACTGTATTATGAAGCGAAAGAAGAAAATTTTATTAACAACGGAATGGAAATATCACATAGGGATTTACTTTTCATCACATAGGGATTTACTTTTATGGTGTAATAGGGTCGAATTTCAGTTCGTCCTACTGCGTACTTATCTAGTGGTCCGACTCCGACAAGGAGCATCAATATGCATTCCTCAAAACTACAGCAAATGTCACCAAACTTGGGGACTTTTGGGGAAATTTGGCACCATAAAGCTACTAAAGTCCCTAAAACTACACCCAGCTTGGCGATATTTCCTGTACTTGACGTGAAACCGCTAAATCTGAAAGTAATCACATGGGAATTTTAAAGATTCACAACTTGCGCTCTAACTTGGTTATAATGCAACAGAATGCACACTTCGAATATTTAATGCACAGAACATTAATTTTGGACAAAGTAAACCTCAGAAAAGCAGATGGCCTGAAAAATTACTCCAGTAGATTGTTTTGTTTTATCTTTGAGTAGGATTCAAAAAACATAGTGGCTAGCGCCCATTATATTTATCATTACAGCATGCTAATTTAGCAGTATATTGTTACGAGCTTTCGGGATGATCTGCTCTAGGATTAATTTTAGCCTCGAATTCCTATTCTAAGCGTCAAGTAATTAAATTCTGCATTTTGTTGCATGCAAATCGGCTGACTAGAACGTGAGATTGGAACTTTTATGTTTGCCATAGGATAACATGGGGTCTGGAGAAATTCCGCCAAAAAGTCTCTTAAGCTTGGCGATCGTCTTTTGAAGAGAGCACTTGTTTCTCAGAGCAGGATTACTCTGTGCTATTTTGCTGTGAGAATCGTAGCTGTCGAAAGCTTATTTTGAAAGCTATCATCGAATTCATTATTGTTGTATGCTGAGGAGCAGTAAAGAATTCTGTCCGAGAATCCCATTGTGTTTTTTTGACCTGTGGAAGGATTTAATTTCATGAGAAATACAGTATTTGAGGAAACCTCTGCGATCAGCTGTTTGTTATAAATCGAGTAATTGCTTGTTAAATCCTGTGAATTGTGCACAGCAGATTGTTCGTTGTATTTCTAGAGCCAATAAAGTTTGTGTTTCGCCCTGTTAACCGGTCTGATAACTGGAACGGACCACATATTCTGGAGTTTTAAAATTACAAACCCGACAAATAAGCAGAGATTCAGCAACATTATTAACCAAAAGTATAGTAACGGTAAAATTATTAATTCAATTGAAATTGCTTTATTCTCAACTAAAAACATTTTTACTGTTATTGCCTTGTCAATAAAACGTAGTATTAAAAATTTCCTATAATAAACCTTTAGCGAATTATGTGGGTTAGGGTTTAAATGGGTATGGCTCGGTTACGGCGCTATTTGTATATAGTCTTAAAATGAGCGCTAATATCTATGGTGTTCTATAATTGAGTTTTTACATAATATCACGCATAAAGAAGAATTTTAACTCATTTTAGAATTAACGTAACAATTTATGGTGGCGGCTCATTGTATGTATTAGCGAAAATTTATTCTCATGAACTTACACACGGTGGACAATAAGTAAATGACACTCTCTTGTACTGTATAGTTTTATGTAAACAATTTTGTAGAACGTGTGAAAATATTCAGTTGTGTTAGACAATGTTTATTTATATTTTCCTTAAAGCGGACACTTGACCATCAGTCATTCGTCACTACTAAGGCTAGAAGTTTGACCATTTTATTATAGTGGTACCCACTAGGCGACCAACGTTACTCCGTATGAAGGGGCGGATAAGTTAATGTCCAAGCCGGGATTCGGACCCAGGTCCAAGGTGTGAGAAAATGTTTCGTTAGACCATCTGGGTGACATGTTACAAAATATTTCAAAATTAATAGGCTTAGCGTTAGTTGTGAAACTTTTGTGGAACCTTCTTCTTTTTACTTTCCGAACATGTACCATGTAAGGAAAGTATTGTAATCATGAAAAAATTCGACTTCGAGATTTTGGTGTTTTTACACGTTTTGAGGGTTTCTGAATCCATTGATGCTATTTTTACGAGATGTATGTATGTATGTGTGTATGTGTGTGTGTGTGTATGTGTGTATGTGAGTGAACACGATAGCTCCTGAACGGAGCATGCGATTGAGCTCAAATTGGATATATATGTCATAAACCACCGTCGCAAGACCGGTATTGATTTTGGTGTGTATAGGACTTTGGTGTGTATAGGACAGTTTTTCAACAGGGCTACGACAAAGATTTCTTTTACATTATGGCCTTTGGGTGGAATTTCTTGAAAGTGCGCTAGCGTTTAAACGATACATTCGATTGAGCTCAAATTCGGTATACATGTTATAAACCACCATCCTAAGACCGGTATTGATTTTGGTGTGTATAGGACTTATAGTTCTCCTACAGGGCTACGACAAAACTTTCTTTTATGTTATGGCATAATGGCATATGGGGAGAAATTCTTGAAAGTGCGCAAGCGTTTAAACGGTGCATTCGATTGAGTTTCAATTTGGTATATATGTTTGAATGATTCATCGATTCAAATTTATTTAAGTGCTTGGTAATGATCTTAATCGTAAGTGTTCGGAAAGTCGAGTGGAGTCACTCCAGATTTTTTTCTGTTATTGTGGTGTGTATTTTTAATACTATGAAAGAACAGAAAGAAAAAGATAATAAATGAAACGTTAAAAATTTGCATTTTTACTGCTCTTATTAAACATACTAAAATTTAGATATTCATCTATCTGTATTACTTTCTTAAAATTACTTAATTCGGTAAGAGTTTTTTTTGTATTATTTTTTTTCATTTTTACTAACTCCTTTTTAAAAAAAATAGTTGTCTAATTATGAACTACTATTTTAAAGTAGAATTACGCTCCTCCATAACGGTCCTAGGTAAATAATTTTTTTTTTCCCACAGCATCGCTGCAAGTTATAGAGTTGTTCTAAAACTTGTTTTCGCCGATTCAGGAGCCAAACCTACATTCAAGTACATGATAGGTTAAAAAAAAAAAAAACAATCGAGAAAAATCAGGGATGTTAGTCAACTGTTTAAAATTTTAAAATTTGAATTATTTTAGAAGATATTAACTAAAAATTAGAAAAAAAGCATCATTGTTGTCATACTTAGCGATTTTCGCCCGCTTAAAATGGTGGTTCTTGAATCTAAGTATTGGACAGAAATGTCATTCTTAAAAATAATTGAATAATCGTCCTTTTTAATCAAAATATCGTCTGCATGCGAACAGAGAGCAGAAAGTAATTGTTTTAAATTAAAGAATGAGATTTATAAAGCAAAATATACCTGATTTAGAATTTGAGCAGGTAGATTGTAGAGGTTTTTGTAAAAAAAAATCTGGAGTGACTCCACTCGACTTTACGAACACTTACGATTAAGATCATTACCAGGCATTTAAATAAATTTTAATCAATGAATAATTCACACATATAGACCAAACTGAAGCTCAATCGAATGCGCCGTTTAAACGCTGGCGCACTTTCAATAATTTCTCCCCATAGGCTATAATGTAAAAGAAATCTTGGTCGTAGCCCTGTAGAAAAACTGTAAGTCCCATACACATAAAAATCAATCCTGGTCTTAAGATGGTGGCTTGTAACATGTATACCCAATTTGAGCTTAATCGAATGTACCGTTTAAACGCTAGCGCACCTTTAAGAATTTCCTCCCATAGGCCATAATGTAAAAGAAATCTTTGTCGTAGCCCTGTAGAAAAACTCTAAGTCCTATACACACCAAAATCAATACCGGTCTTGCGACGGTGGTTCATAACATATTTACCGAATTTGAGCTCAATCGAATGCTCCGTTCAGGAGCTATCGTGTTCACTCATATACACACACACACACATACACACACACATACATACATCTCGTAAAAATAGCATAAAGGAATTCAGAAGACCTCAAAGCGTGTCAATACACCAAAATCTCGAAGTCGAATTTTTTCATGATTTCAATACTTTCCTTACAAGGTACATGTTCGGAAAGTAATAAAAGGTAAGCAACCATAAGTAATCTAACGTTATAAATCAACAGAAGAGACTAATACAGCAGAGAGAAAAAAAAGCTACTTGCGCTTTTTTTCTCAATACAAATTTTGCTTTTCATAATTTCGTTGCGTTTCCCCCCGTGAAGGAGGGATAGTTTTGGAGATCTATGGCTTTTCGCCTTTTATCTCACTTGTTCCAATTAACTACATCCATCACACATAAAATTTAACAAAAACATAAAATAAAATAACAGATAAGAAGGCACAGGATGAAAAGAAGAAGCCAAAAGGAAGAGAGGGAAAGGAAGAAATAAACTAAAGAAAGAAAACACTAAAAGGAAAATAGGGAAAGATGGTTGCTCCGTCTCAAATTTTGTTCCATCAATTCGTGATCGAAACTTGACATATTCCTACTTCCATCACTTAAAGTATCCTTTAACCCTTTGAAGCACAACCATTTCCCAATGTTGAAAAAAGGTCAGCCGTTGCAATCGCTTGATTTAATTACCACCATTTTTTTTTGACACAGCTGGCTGTGCGCGCACAGACAACTGTGTCAAAAAATGTTCTCTAGATCTTTGGCACGTGATGAACGGTTCGATCGACTGGCATCTTGCTGGTAATTAAATCGAGCAATGGCAACGGCTGCCTTTTTTTCAGCATTGAACAGTCTATCCAGTTGCTTTTCTATACCAATGTATTTCCATCGTATTCTCCTTTTCTCAGCAGATGCCATTGCCGTTAAAAACAATCCTCACAGTTTTACAAATTATCGACAATTTTTACGGGAAATAATGTGCTACGAGGGTTGCTATTTATATTTCGGGCCTAATAATAAAACAATAAATATTTATGATCGAAATTGGTTTTATTATTTTCCAAAATATTCTCCATGGAGATCAACGCAATTTTGTATGTGTTTGAACCAATTTTCGAAGCACTTTTTCCACTCCGATTGAGGTAACTGCAGAACATGCGTTTTGAATGCATCAACCGCTTCTTCGGCTGTCGAAAATCGTTGTCTACGTAATTTATTTTTGATGTACGGGAATAAAAAAAGTTATTGGGTGCCAAATCAGGGCTTTACGGTGGATGACCTATCCATTCGATGTTCAGGCATTTCAGAAAATCCTTTGTTTGAGCCGATGTGTTAGAGCTCGCATTGTCATGATGAAGAATTATGCGTCTCTTCTTCTGCTGTTTTCGAATTTCTCCGACGACTTCTGGCAAACAAATAGTCGTGTACCATTCAGAATTGACCGTCCTGCGTTGCTCTAACGCCACTGTCGCCACGTGACCGGTAATGCCGAAGGAGCAGGCAACCATTTGTTTCTATGTGCTTCTTGCTGGAACAATTTTTGTTGGATTTTGCTCGTCTTGGAAGACCCATACAGTCGATTGCTTGTTTTGTTTCCGGCTCATATGCATAGATCCACGATTCGTCACCTGTGTAGATGTTATACACAGCCTTTGATGCACTTTGATTGTATTTTGTCAGCATTTCCTTGCACCAATCGATACGAGCCTTCTTTTGAGCGTTTTTCAGGTTATGTGGGATCCAACGCGAACAAATATTTTTTACGGTCAAATTTTCATGCAATATCTTATTGATGCTTGTCATACTAATGTCCAAAGACACCTCAATCTCACGGTATGTCACATGGCGATCTTGCTTAATCAGTTCTCGCACAGCATCGATATTTTCTGGCACAACAACTGATTTTGGACGACCTGCAAGGAATTCGTTCTGGATCGAACACCGACCACGATTAAATTCGTTATAGCAGCTTTTTACAGTGCTGTAAGGATGGTGCTTCTTCGCTGTATAAAGATTTAAATTCATCGAAGCACTCTTGTCTGGACAATCGACGTCGAAAGTTATGAAAAATAACTGCACGAAAATCTTCACGAGCCAACTCCATTTTTTTAACGAGATAAATTTTTAAATTTCCTGTAAACAACACAAATCAAGCTGAAAAGGCAAATCGTTCTGAAGAATTTATGTTTACAAATATCAAATTTTCGATTTAAATCGTCTGCGATCGCCTAGCAACGCTTTCTGTTACCAAGGCCAGAAATAGAAATAGCAACCTACGTATAGAAAAAGTAAAGCTTTCTCGTGTAACTATCAGAGCCTCAAGTATTTTTATACAAATCAAATTTATTCTCCGTGATTAGCATCAGTCAAAATGCCAGACTTTTGTGTACTAATGGTGAGGACATCGCGCTTTAAAAGTATTAACAATTTGAACGCTCTCGAAGGCTAAAGTAGGTCAGTCAAAGTGTTTACTAAATAGTTAAAATTAAATTGCTACGTATTTTGAACTAAGTACCAGTATGTTTTTAAATTTTTTCTTTTACGCTCCTGCAATTAGTTGTTTTAGAAAAAGGAAAAACGCTCTTGCCAGGTAACATTTTACTCTATTCTTTTAATAGCGCATTAAATTCTTGTTCTCATTAATCATTATGTAATGTGTCATTTTCAGGGATCTCTCCGGTAACATTCTGACTGTGATCAATCATATTAATTTGACAGATCTGGTTGAGCTGGAAAAGTTGTGAGTATATGTTACCTTCCTTCTTGTTTTAACATGTTTTACAGTGTAAGTGAGTAAATTTATATGGCGTCAAAAATAGAGACGGCATTTCTTTCTATGCAACAAAATGGTTCAAGCTGCCAACCACTTCTTTCATTCTGTATAAATTTGAAAGGTTTTTGCAAAAACTCTAAGAAAGTAATGATTTTTGAGTTCATCAAAACTGCAGAGTGAAATTCAGAAGAATTTTCTGGTATTTTTAATTTTGGCAGCATGGAAGAGTAATATATTAATTAAAAGTTGATTACACCTAGCGTTATCGTATACAGGGTGTCCCATGACTATTGGCATAAAATGTAAGGGGATATAGGTAGGCTTACCAGATTTCTGAAATCTTCAACCGGGACACCGGAATGCCCCCAGCATCCAGAGCCTTATTATAACCGTTCGGAGTTTTCCGTGGTTTCCTCCTAAACGTCGCGTAAATACGGGTTAGGATTCCTTAAAAAGTCCCCCACGGAGGGCGATCCGCCCCTCGGCCTAGATACCTCACGCAGATAATTGGCCGTAACACCACATCCATTTTTTTTTTCCAAGGGTACACAGTACACACCTTTGAAGGGTTTTTGTAGTTCTTCATAGGGTAATTTATTCTTAATGCTATGGATAAATGGTTACTGATTAGGAAACTAAAAAAGGGGTATTAATAAATAACACAAGCATATAAATTTAAACATTTTATTTCTTACATGTTAATATTTATAAGTTACTTAAGTAAGAAAAAACACTTTGAATGAGGAATAAAAATTTGAACAATAGTTATTAGCCGACCATCACAGTTTTCAGTTTTTATGCAGTACAGTGAAATAAATGTCAAAGTAATTATTCTAAATTACCTTCCCAGTTAATTATTTTTAGACTTTTTGGTCATCTATAATCCAATTTAATTTTTTACCGGGACATAAAGTAAACCGGCCGGGACACCGGGATTTTGTCTGTAAACCGGGACTGTCCCGGTCAAACAGGGACGTCTGGCAAGCGTAGATACAGGGCACGTAATAAAAAAATCAGTAATGTGGAATCGAAAACGCCGTTTTCACTTACCTGTTAATATAATCACTCTGGGAAAAAAATTTCATCTATGAAATGAAACAGAATTTTCAAACTGTCAATTTTAGTCGCTTGTTTTCCTGAGAAAAATTCATTAGTTTTTGACGAACAATGATCGGACAGTTCACGATTATTTCAGAACTTTTTCCAAAGTGATTATTAACAGCTACACGAAAACGATGTTTCTGATCCCACATTGCTGTGCGATTCTTATTCCTAATTATGCATGGCCAACCTCACCTTAAATTTTCTACCAATAGTTATAGGATATTTTGCATGTAAAATATGAAAAAAAAATAATAGAGTTCCTTTTTGTTTATGTAGTTTTTATTATTCATTTATTTACTAGCTGAAGTACCCGTCTTGATGGTTAGTACGTAATGCAAATTTCAAAAAAAAGACTGAAATTTTCACAGCATTAAGTGTAGAAAGAACGGAATAAGTATGATGGCAATAGTATAAGAAAGCAAAATTATAACTTCGTGTATTTTTTAAAGATTCCTGCTAAATTTCATTGTACTCTCTTAATCCATTTTTAATGGATGCGAGAACAAACATTTATACGACTACTAGCCGCCTCCGGCGACCAGTAGGTTCGCCATCTTAATAAATCTTGTTCGGAGAGACTCCTGTTCTTAACCGGCATCCTTGGCACTCAAATCTCTCAGATTCTGAATGGAATTTAAAATTAAGATGGTTAAAAACATGCACGGCCCTACGGTAAGTGTCGTCCCTGCTAATGTAAAAAAGACGCCCCCTTTTATGCTACTTAGTTTTTGAGTTCGAAATGACGCCCCTTCGAAGCCGGCGCCCAGATGTGTTGCTTACCGTGTCGGGCCGCCCCCGATTACAAAAATAAGATGGTTAAAAATGATAAAAACCTGAAAAAAGGAACAAATTATTTTCGTCTTATATTAATTCTGAAGAGCTTCTGGATGTATTGGCCTTTATCAAAAATGGAAAGGAAAAAAAAAAACTCAGAAAACTTGAAACATTTTCAGATTTTAAATACGCACTAAAGCGCTATGTATTAAAAGCGTATTATAATCCACGGGTCTTCCCTATTTTCTTTCCTTATTCCATTAAGTTGGAAAGTATATCATTATTCATGAGTGTGATTAAACACAACTAAAATTGATATTTCTATCCTTTTTCTGGATGTCATCAGAAATAGATGGGAAAAGCTGTGCAGAAAAATGCACAATTCGAACTGAAATAAAGTTTAAAAACTCATTCAGGTGTATTCATAATTCAAGTAGCAGAAGCAGACGATAAATAGTGCTTGGCGCTAGAATCACATCTCCTCAAAATCGTATATGAACCATTTTATTTGTTGCCAAATTAAAAAGTTGCACGTTTTAGTCTCGGAAAATTTTCAAATCCTATTTAGCTTTTGAGTATAAAACATTTCATTCCTGCTCTGATTTCACATGCATACGATGTTTTAATTAAAAAATAACCTTACAAATAATGTAAACAAAAAAAAATCGTTATTCTTTTATTTTTACTTTAAGAATCTGAATAATTTAATAAACTCGCCAAACATAGCAACCTAGATAGCTAACCTCTCCCTCTTTCTACTGCAGGGTTGCAATTGCGAAATGGTGAGAACAAAAATGATCATTTTGCGACACGTTTTTTATTGATATCTCCTAAAATAATTCGAATTTCGAAAAAATCGCTTCGAGGTGTGTCGAGACCCGTCTTGGAGAATTTCCGTACAAAATTTGGTAGATCTACGATCACCCGTTTCGGAGCTACGCGAGACACAGACAGACAGACAAACGGACAGTTTACACTCTGTTTTATTTATATAGATTATCAAAATCCCAAAATCTATGAAATATTTAAAAGAGTTTTGGCATTTAGAGTTTGAATTAACACTACATCTAACAAAAATCCAAATTTCGTTCTAATCTATTGCTATTTTTCAGGAATGGAACAAACATGTACTGAGTTTCCAGAACATCACAAATTCTACAAAAAGTTTTAAAGGACTTTGACGCCTATAGTTTAAATGACCACCTGTAATGATACTAAATTTTATTTCATTCACTTGAGTGGTTTATACTTAATCAACAATTTTTTTTTTCACATTTTGAATAATTGTTTGGAAAATCTCTAATCAAAATTTTTAAAAACTCCGACACCTATAGTTTAAGTTAAATAACCACCTATCGTGTTACCAAATTTCATTTCATACGTTTTAGTCGTTAATACGTGATGCGCATCAAATATTTACACGTTTTGAAACGATTTTCGGAAAATCTCAGAATCTTAATTATTGTTATTATTTTTAATTTCGACACCTACAATTAATCTGAGTGACTACCTGCCATGCACTTAATTTCATTTCATTCGTTTTAGTCATTATTATATGATGCACAAACGATTTTTAAACAATTTTCGCAAAATCGAAAAATCCCATTTAAAATTGAAAAAAAAATATTGTATGCGTGTAATCTTTACGCGCGGTTGAAGTAAAACTTCTTTGACGCTTACGACACATATCACTGAAATGATTAAACTTTAACTTAAAATAAATATCATATTATAATTCAATTATATTTATTATTCATGTACTTTACAAAGATTATATAAATATTATTCATTGGAAATAGGTACTTGAATGTCATCATAATTTTTGATGTATGAAATTATAGGTTTGTGGTAACTATAATGGGAAGCATAAATTTTACTCTCTAAATTTGCTAATTTTCTTGAAAACACAGCATCTATCGTTGTACCGAAACGCGTTGTTGATTGAAGTCGAGAAGTATTCATAGTTAGATCCAATTTTTCTTTTCAAAAATCAACTAACGGCTGAGATTCTTGAGAGCGAAAATTAACATTAAAATCTCCTGTAAGAATCATCAGTAATTCATGATACTTACTTAGAATCCAGGAAGTGTCCGTGTTGTAGTATTATTCTTTAACTGTTTTCTTATACTATTGTTCCGTCTGGATGTTGGGTTTGAATGGGGGAAATGTCCATAGTCTAGTATTATACTTTAACTGTGTTTTTTAACTGATGTTTTACTCTGTTAGTTGGGTTCGAATGCAGGTAGTGTAATTTTTTTTGGTGTTTTTCTATCACAGTATTCTTCAGCGTTGATTTCGTCTGCTGGTAGGTTTCGAATTATTATTCTGTATCCGTGTTTTTAAACTGCAGGTTCTGTCTATTGTTTGGGATTGATTGCAGCCAGGGTCCGTTTCTTTGTGGTGTTCCATCCCCGTGTTAAACCGTTGCTTGCTCCGTCTTGAGGTTGGGTTAGCATCCACGGATTGTCCATTTGTTATTCTTTTATTTTGTTACTCAACCGTTTGCAGCCAGTTTCGTGGTGTTACATACCCGTATTCTTAAACCGTTGTATATATATATATATATATATATATATCATTATATATATTGCGTTCACACAAACTACGTTCTTCTAAATTTCCTAGCATTTCTTAAAATGCAGCTTTTGGGCAAAATAATAACAGACATGACATACATAATATTGTTGCGGAATTACTCTGCTACTCCTGGGGTTCGTCGTTCTAAAGTCCAGTTGGTGTAAAAAGTTCAAGTAAAAAGTCACTTGTCAGGATGGAACACAAACTTTATTTCTTCTAGAACTTCGTAGAACAATCAGCTGTACACAATACACAAGCACAATCTAGCAGTAACGTGCTTTTAACAGTTCGCTTAGATCTGAAGCTCTCACAAATGCTGTATTCCTCACACAAAATAAGTCACTTTCACAGGCAAAAATTCAGTGAAAATATACGAGAAATAACACTAACAGTCTCTCAAGACTCAGCGATGAAGAATTTACACACAGCACTTTGAAAACAGCTTCGTAAAGCAAGCTAAAACACAGCTTCTATAGCACTATCAATTAATTCACAAGCGTACTACTGAGAGCTCTTCACACATCGAGCGTTCAACTCGCAACTGACTCACTCCGGGGCGATGCCCGCTTCTATAAATAGCCGACGCAGGAGGTACAAGAGGTTTCCAGAAAAGTCAATTTCTCGAGGGTTCTACATAAAGCGTGAATTTTGATTACGTCATAGAAGAGAAATGTTAGGTTATTATGCATTTTTAATGCAGGAAAAACAACTTCCAGGCCCCATTGGGAAAATCGCGCCAAATGACCAAAAAGTCGCCAAGCTTGGCGACTTTTGGCGAAATATCTCCAAATTTGGCGCTAAAAATAAGTCCTCAAAAGTGAAGAGATCTATGCTCTAGGACTAATATTTCTCGAGTTTTCTAGAAATCCCATATATTTGAATGGGAAACCGCAACCTCCGTATCTCCGGTTCTAATTGGCCGATTTTGATGCAACAAAAAGCAAAATTTATCTATTTGAAGCGTAGAATAAGAATTTTAAACCATTTTAAGCCCCAGAGCAGCGGGTTGCCCCGAAAATTCGTAACATTGCCCCCTTCCCAAGGACTGCACGTCCCGGGCAGTACAATCCCCAGTTAGGAGGTCTCACAAATATCTGCAGTATATAACCATTATCACGATCTTAACAACATAATTCAAGCAAATAATCAATAAACACAGTAAGCAAATGCACTCTAATAAATAAATAAAATACATAATAAACAATTACACTAATAAGCAATAAATGTAATAAACAAATACACATTAATAAAAACCAATATTTTACAAATATGTACACTAAACATGGCGTAAGTAGTGAGAGAAAGAGAGTTGAAGAAAGAGGAAGAGAAGAGAAAGACAGGAAAGGAATGAGAGACGAAAGAAAAGAGGAATTACGCCATAGTGACCATGGTCTGAGCTAATTACAACCGCGGTAGATGGCTAGCCGATCGTAATGTACAACTCTTGGCTTCGAGTTTGGTGACTTACGAATCCGTACGATGACGTCATTCAGCCGGTTTAGGACTGTGTAAGGACCGTCCCACGGCGATTGCAGCTTGGGAGACAGGCCTTTCCGTCGAGTAGGATTCCATAGCCAAACTTTGTCACCTGCGTTGAACTCGTGTCCCGTAGCCTTCGTGTCGTAGCGAGTCTTCATCTTTTCCGTGTTAAGGTTGATCCGCTCCCGAGCAAAATGATGCACATCTTCAAACCGTGCCCGAAGGTTTTCCACGTACTCCTCTGGCGATGAAGGCTCATCTGGAGGGCGGCCGAACACTAGATCGGCGGGAAGACGAAGATCTCTGCCGAACAACATCTGGGAAGGTGTGAAGCCGGTAGTCTCATGGACGGCGCTCCTATAGGCCAGCAGGAAGAGGGGGAGTTTCTTGTCCCAGTCCTCTTGATTCCTAGATACCAGAAGCGAGAGGTTGTTTAAAATTGTGCGATTGAACCTCTCCACCATGCCGTCGGATTGTGGGTGTAAAGGCGTAGTCTGGGTTTTGTCCATTCCGAGAAGTTGGCATAGTCCTTTAAAGACTGCAGAGGTAAAGTTCGTTCCTTGGTCGGAATGAAGTTGCAGAGGGGTTCCATATCTGGAAATCCATTCTTGCACCAGTACCTCTGCTACGGTCGTAGCTTCTTGATCGGGAATAGGAAACGCTTCGGGCCATTTAGAAAAGTAGTCGATGACAACTAGGATGTATTTGTTGCCATCCGAAGTTCGCGGAAGAGGTCCCAGGATGTCGAGGGCAATCCTCTCAAAAGGCGCTCCTACATTATAACGATGTAGTCTTCCACGGCTTCGTTTCTTCGGGCCTTTACGGGCGGCACAGGCGTCACAAGCTTGACACCACTTTTCGACGTCGCCTCGAGCCCTAACCCAGTAGAAGCGCTCGCGAACTTTCTGCAGGGTCTTCATTACGCCAAAATGGCCTCCAGTTAAGCCATTATGAAGTTCTTCTAGAACCTTCGGAATCCTCGAACGAGGGAGTACTAACTGCCATCGGAGCATCTTGCCGTCGTCCGACTCCCATTTACGATACAGGACTCCATTCCTCAGGCGAAGCGAATCCCATAAAGCCCAGTACTGTTTTGTTGCCGGACTGTAAGATGATATTTCTTGCCAACTGGGCTTAGCGCTGGATTTTTCCATAAATTCCACAATAGGTTTGATGTCGCTGTCTGCTAATTGGTCCGCCCGAACATTTTCGTCACTCCAGGGATCTTGAGATGGTGCCGATGATGTAACTTGGCGGACAACGGGATGTTTCAGATGGTAATTTTTCTCTGCCCTGGAGCAATAGCGACAACTGTCTATGCAGGGCCTTCTCGACAAAGCATCTGCATTTCCATGAGATGACCCTTTCCGATGACGTATCTCGATGTCATATTCTTGTAATCGCTGTATCCACCTGGCTATTTGGCCCTCTGGATTCTTGAAATTTAGAAGCCAGGTTAAAGAGGCATGGTCCGTTCGGAGCAGGAACTTTCGGCCGTACAGGTAATGATGGAAGTGCTCCACGGCTTTAATGATAGCAAGAAGTTCCTTTCTCGTAACACAATAGTTACGTTCTGCCTTTGAAAGGCATTTGCTCCAGTAA
The DNA here is from genome assembly GCA_038373885.1 of Cheiracanthium punctorium. Taxonomy (NCBI): domain Eukaryota; kingdom Metazoa; phylum Arthropoda; class Arachnida; order Araneae; family Cheiracanthiidae; genus Cheiracanthium; species Cheiracanthium punctorium. The sequence goes on along the minus strand of JAWZYV010012729.1, from coordinate 118,838 downwards.
GCAATGACGTGTTCTTGGCCATCTATCTCCTGGGACAAAACTGCTCCAACACTCTCCTTACTTGCGTCTGTGTCCAGGATAAATGGCTTGTCAGGGTGAGGATACGACAGGATCGGCGAAGATGTTAAAGCCGTCTTCAGTTCGTTGAATGCGTCCTCACATTCCTCAGTCCATAGAAATTTCTGTCCAGTCTCTGTCAATTTGTGAAGAGGTCTTGCAATTTGAGAAAAGCCCTTCACGAATTTTCGATAGTAAGTACACAGACCGAGAAAACTTCTTAAGTCATGGATATTCTCGGGACGACTCCAGTTCTGGACTGCGGACGTCTTTTCGGGATCGGTTCGGACTCCGTGGGCGGATATTATGTGCCCGAGGTAACGTACTTCCCGACGAAACAAATTGCACTTCGATGGACTTAGTTTCAAGTTTGCCTCTTTTAATTTCTGCAGTACCTTTCGAATGTTCTCGAGATGCTCTTCGAAAGTCCTTCCGACGATGATGATATCGTCCAAATAAACGAGACATGCTTCGTAGGAAAGTCCTCTCAACACTGTCTCCATTAGTCGCTCGAATGTAGCAGGTGCGTTGCAGAGTCCAAAAGGCATAACTTTGAACTGCCACAATCCTTGTCCCGTGGTGAACGCAGTCTTTTCACGGTCATCGGGATGGATTTCTACTTGCCAGTAGCCACTCTTGAGATCCAGAGTGGAGAACCATTCATTTCCCGATAAAGTGTCCAATGTGTCGTCTATCCTGGGAAGAGGGTAGCTGTCTTTCTTGGTAATGTCATTCAGACGTCTATAGTCAACGCAGAACCGGGTGGAACCATCTTTCTTTCGGACCAAAACAATTGGCGAGGCCCAGGGACTAGTCGACGGCTCGATGACGTCATCACGCTGCATCTCCTCTAAAAGTCTGCTCACCTCTTCTTGCTTAGCAAACGGCAGCCGCCTAGGATGTTGCTTGATGGGAGAATGGCTGCCTGTATCTATCCTATGTTGAGTTAAGCTCGTACGGCCAAAGTCACCCGAAGTTCGGGAGAAGAGGTCTCCAAATTCAGCTATTACTTTCTCCGCAGCGCTTCTCTGTTCTGCCGTTAACTCCACGTCTTCTATTAATTCCTTCGTCAGGCACTCGGAAGATTTAGCTGTCGTTTGGCTGATGTTCTTATTAATGCAGGTAACAGGAGTGCATGTCGCCAACACTTCATTTTTCTTTATCACCTTCGACTTGTCCGTCACATTTACTACTCTAACTGGAATTTCTGTTCTCGACAAGTCCACAAGTGTTGCTCCCACAAGTACTCCTCTGACGGAATCACTATTGTTTGGGTGTTCGATTAATCCAAAACGGAATTTATTGCTTTCTTTTACTGTTCCAGAAATTATTGAATCAGTTCTGGGAGGTAGAGTGATATCAGTCTGGGCTATTATTTGCTGAACAGGCAAAACAGTTTCATTTCTAATATCGAACGCAGCTATTTCTTCTGAGTCTGAACGAAGCTCATTATTCTTAAAGTCCAAGTTAAATTTGTGCGATTTTAAAAAGTCGAGTCCGAGAATAAAAGAGTCTGTAATATTGGCGACATATACCACATGGTCGTATCTGGCATTTCCAAACGTGATTTCTACTTGCGCTTTTCCGCCCACTTCGATCTTGTCACCTGTCACAGTCTGGAGGGTCAGCGAGGGCGGAGTCCAGATAATCTTCAAATTTAATTTCTTGGCCAGATCCGTCCTTATGATGGTTACGTTCGCTCCAGTATCAATCACCATGTGGCATGGGGAACCATTAACGTATCCCTGTACGAAGAGTCCATTACTGCCACCATTCACTGATGAAATCTGCAAGACTTTTAGGTGGGGCTTTTGACTATATGGCAACCTCCGCCCCGCGAGATGGCCACCTCCTAGTTTCCCTCTTTCATGTTCTTAGATTTCTCTTGCTGGTCATGAGACTTTCGACCACAATACTTTTGTACATGCCCTTCGACGCCACACTTCCAGCATTTCACTTTCTTTGGGCCATCTCTCGTTCTATCGGATCTTAATTTTCGCTCTATGAGATCTTCAATTCTCTTCAACCTGTTCTCGACGCTCTCTGTGTCTTTGTCAGCTTCCTCTTGGACCGTGACCGCTCTAACAGCATGCCGATCTTTTCTCACGGCCCGCTGGGCTGCCTCTAGCTTCATTGCGAACACCAGAGCAGACTTCAAATCCTGATAATCCTCCAACATGAGTGCCTTTTGGGTTTCTGGATCACGGATGGCTTCAATAAAATGACGCACCGCCATTTCTTCTCGGACATTATCAAGGTGGTCCATGTAGGCTAGATGACACAGCCTATCTATGTCCGAAGCCAGCTCTTGGAGGGTCTCGCCAGATCTCTGCATCCTTGACTTAAGTTGGATTCTACTATATTCTTTCTGGCACTTCTCACCGAATTTCATCTCCAAGGCACTGGCAAGGGCGTCAAAATCTCCTATCTTCGTCGCTCCGATAGTTTGCAATACATTAATTGCATCTCCGCTAAGGGAAGCGGCCAGTTGATTAGCTTTCTCGGACTCGCTCCAACCATTGGCTCTGGCGACGATCGAAAATTGGGTCTTGTAAGCTTCCCAGGGAGTCTTTCCGTCATAAGTGGTAAGTTTCACTGCTGGGTGGCGTGACGACAACCTGATGTTTTCTGGTACCTTTCCCAGCTTTACCAAATTGTCCAGTTTTTCTTCTAGCTTGTGATCGATCTTTTCCTCAATTCTTTCCTCGTATTTCGCTTGACTTTCTTCCAGGAGCGACATTCTCTTCTCCATATTTTCTTGATTTGTCTCTACTCTCTCCAGTCCGGATTTCATTTCTTCTAGCCCGGCTTCTATTTTCCGCTCCAGTCCTGATTTCATCTCGTCGTGTGCGGCTCTTAACTCCTCCAATCCGGTTTTCATTTCATTGTGTGCATCCTTTAATTCGTCCAATCCGGTTTTCGTCTCGACTTGTCCGGCTACAATTTTCTTTTCTAAATCGGTCTGTCCGGCTTCAATTTTCTGCATCATATTCATGAGCTTTTGAAGTTGTTCTTCCATTTTTTGTCTAGTCAAAACCATAAACTGGAAAATTAAAGTCTTTCTTTAGAATCCCACTTCTGACACCAAATGTTGCGGAATTACTCTGCTACTCCTGGGGTTCGTCGTTCTAAAGTCCAGTTGGTGTAAAAAGTTCAAGTAAAAAGTCACTTGTCAGGATGGAACACAAACTTTATTTCTTCTAGAACTTCGTAGAACAATCAGCTGCACACAATTCACAAGCACAATCTAGCAGTAACGTGCTTTTAACAATCCGCTTGGATCAGAAGCTCTCACAAATGCTGTATTTCTCACACAAAATAAGTCACTTTCACAGGCAAAAATTCCGTGGAAATATTCAAGGAATATAGTACACAATCCCTTAAGACACAGCAATGAAGAATTTACACACAGCACTTTAAAAACAGCTTCACAAAGCAAGCTAAAACACAGCTTCTATAGCACTATCAGTTCACACAAACAAGCGTACTCAGAGCTCTTCACACATTGAATGTTCAACTCGCAACTGACTGACTTCGGGGCGATGCCCGCTTCTATAAATAGCCGACGCAGGAGGTACAAGAGGTTTCCAGAAAAGTCAATTTCTCGAGGGTTCTACATAAAGCGTGAATTTTGATTACGTCATAGAAGAGAAATGTTAGGTTATTATGCATTTTTAATGCAGGAAAAACAACTTCCAGGCCCCATTGGGAAAATCGCGCCAAATGACCAAAAAGTCGCCAAGCTTGGCGACTTTTGGCGAAATATCGCCAAATTTGGCGCCAAAAATAAGTCCTCAAAAGTGAAGAGATCTAAGCTCTAGGACTAATATTTCTCGAGATTTTCTAGAAGCCCATAGAAAAACATATGGGAAAGCGAAACCTCCGTATCTCCGGTTCTAATTGGCCGATTTTGATGCAACAAAAAGCAAAATTTATCTATTTGAAGCGTAGAATACGAATTTTAAACCTATTTAAGCCCCAGAGCAGCGGGTTGCCCCGAAAATTCGTAACAATATTCAGGAGTTTAATAGAGTTTACTGGCCTAATGGCCAATGTAACTGGCATTTGAAAAATAATATCACTTCGCTTCGAAACTATTGCCTATAATCATTACGAAATAGTATTCTAAGACAATCATATAATTAAAACACATCTGAAGCCAGTAATTACTATATTTCACGTTCTTAAGTTTATGTATTTAATTTTTTGAAGTTCTGGTAATTCAACGATCTTCATTTACTTCGCCTCGCTGGAAATATAAACAACCTGAGATGCGCAGAAGCAGATGATGCGCAGTTACCCAGTGTGCGTAGCGCCATCTGTTTGTAACTACGGCGTTATCCAACTTTCTAAGAGAAGTGTCCCCTCCTATAAATTTATCTCCGTGGAATCGAAGTATGATCCTCCAACAGTGTTCTTAAACGAAAATTTCCCTCTGCTGTTTAGGTTCGTTTGCAGCTACTGTCCCTTTAATTGTGGTGTTCCATCCCCTTGTTCTGTCTGGAAGTTGGGTTAGAATCCAGGAAAAGTGTCCTTAAACTGACGTTTCCATCTACTGTTGTTCCGGTTCGATTGCAGGCAGGTTCCATTTCTTTGTGATTTTCCGAAACCATGTATTGTATATTATTAATCTAAAAAGAAGGATTATCGAGAACCTCCTGTGAGGTTGGGGTTACATGTAAAATATTATGTACCTTCAAAACGCTTCTTGATATATAAATAAAGATTGATATCTCTAAGATACGGCTCTTGACTGTTTTTCTCGCTGTTCACACGATGAATTCGGGGAACGGCGAAAGCAAGTCGAAAAGGTAGGTTTTCAGTGGTTCTTCTTTTTTCGGGGCGCGCACGTTACTTCCTTTACTGAGCGTTACTTTCGTCAGAATAAAAATCTGAGTTACTCCCTAGTCGCCACTAAAGAAGTTTTACTTAAAAAAAACTTCCACGCGCATAGTTCAAGTTGAGTCACGTCACCAAACTTCCTTTCATGCCCAGTAGATTTTATTTCGGGATGCTGGAACAGAAATGTAGGCATTTATTTTTTGCAAAATCTCAAAATGTAATAATTTTTTTTTTAAAATTCGATTGCTATAGTTTAAGTTGAGTGACCACCCATCATGTCACCCAGTATCATTTCATTCGCTTCAGTCGTTATTACGTAATGCGCGAACAAAAATTTACGCAGATTGAAACGATTTTCGTAAAATCTCAAAATGTAATAAAAAAATTTTAAAATTCGGAGCCTATAGTTTAAGTTAAGGGATCACCTATTGTGTCTCCCAACATCGTTTCATTAGCTTTAGTCGTTATTAAGTGATTCGCGAACAAAGATTTACGCAGCTTGATACATTTTCGCAAAATTTCAACACCTAATCAATTTTTTTTTAAATTTGACGCCTATGTTTTAAGTTGAGTGACCAACTATCATTTTACCAAATTTCGTTTCATTCGCTTTAATCGTTTTTACGTTAAGTTCGAACAAAAATGGGTCACGGACAGAATGACAGACAGAAAAACTTTTTTTTTTTTTTTTTGAGGGTCGTACTGGATTCCCAGATGCTTGAAATGGATAGAAATCGCAAAAATTTTTGGATTCCAAGTAATGTGTTGACAAAAGTCTAATTTTATATACATAGATTTATTTAGTTTCGTGGACAGTAATTATTTTTTAGGTGGCAAACATTTTCTCATTTTTTATTTTATTCTTTATATTTAGTCATTTTTACAAACCTTATTTAATTTTTTAACCTTATTTAAAAAAAACCTTATATTAACGTCTGAAAAGGTCGTAGATCTGATATGTTTATGAAAACAAATCATTTTCCTTGGTGCTAACCTAGAAAGTGATATTACGCTTAATTCGATGCCCGGAATTGAATATAAAATTTTTGTTACTCTAATTTTAGCAATGTTTTATTTTATTGGAGCGACTCATCTACACATAAAAGTAAGAATGCTTAGCAACTTAATACCTTTCAAGATCTGCATTTTGATACACCTTTGAAAAAGAAATCCTACAACAATTAGGTAGAGTGCTCTTTTGTGTTTGAAAAGAAAAGAATATGGAAAAGAGAATAGAAAGTGTAACCTATGCTTCCATGGAATTGTTTATTATTTTTGAAGAAGATCATTTTCTGAGTGCTGTTCGGGATTAAAAAAATGTCTTAGTTCATGAAATTGTGCGTCCAATATTATTTTTTCTTCAGCATTTAACTTCCCAGAATTTCTGTCATATTTATCAGACTTCAGCCCTTTAGGTCAATTTATTTATGTTGGATAGTTTGAGTGCAAGAAATTCTTAATTAAATAGATAGTACCAGGTTACCGAGCCATGCTCAGAATCTAAAGGCTCCTTAAGTGTAAAATTTATGAATACGTAAATGCCTTGGCACGTATCAATAATCTTCATGGTTGCCAAAGATTTTCATCGCTGTCGGATCATCCATACATTATCAGGTAAGCTTTGGTCGGCATTCAATGTTACAATGGCATATACTTTGTTTTCAAGAGGGATGCTAAATATTCGATGGTCGGTGCCATCAAAGTTGAGCAAAAAGTAGTTTAACGTAAGGTGCCTCCTTTCCTTCTGTAGCAGATCAGCGAGGGTATCAGCGAAGATCTTGGGCGATGCATTCACTAACAGCGTCTTCATTACTTCAGAAATATATCTGTCCATATTGAGGACGTTCAAATTCAGCATCAAGAATTTGAGTTGGTTGAACTGTCAGATGAATGAGTTTATAAAAAAAAATTCATCAAGTCCTATACTGTACGCAACGTAGCAGTACACACCAAAGTCGTTAATAGTTTTACTCGTCATATACTGTGAACAAAGCCATTGTAAAGTATGCTTTCAAATTTCGAATTCTTTGAAATGTGGGTGACATCGAAGAAACAACCACACCATTTCATTAGGAAATTCGGAATGTCCTACATCAATCTTACAGTCCCCAAAAAGGTTTCGGTTAATTTTTGTTTTTACTCTTCAGAAAAATGCAAAGCTCCAGGGTGAATGCAATCCATGTTAAAAAGTTTTAAACTATGATAATAAGTACGCACGTTTGTGGCAGCTTTGTAGATACTTAGACTGTTTACCCGAAGTATTTGTGGACGTCTAGGTGTTCCATGTCGTTCTCCTTCCAAATACTAATCATCTGTTTCATCTGCTTGTGTTTGAACTGCACGTTCACACATTTGGACTAAGTGCTGCTGTCGGTGATCATATGTTTCCACAGCTCGTTTTTGAGCTACACTTTCATGCATTTACGTCTTTATAATACATCTATGATGATAATTCTTTACGATTGAAATTGTAAATTTCTCTATAGTGCTTCAATTCGAACATAAAATACTTATTTTTTTCTAATTCAAAGAAAATACATCATGCATAAACAAATTCTACAAACGTAAATTCAATCTTATAGATACATAAATATAGATGCCATAAAAGTATAAACATAAATATGCTTTAAACATAATTTTATTTTATAAACTCACGCTTAAGAAAATAAAAAGTGTAACGCAATTTAAATTATTAGTACAAAAGGACACTTCGAAATCATGAAATCAAAAACAGAATAGATCAAAAATATTCTTTTATAATAACCCTAACAACTACTTAAACGTTGACAATAATAAAACAAACGGATGGACTGAAGAAAATGGACTTCTAACCTCGAATAAATCAAAAATACATCGCTCCTATGTAGTTACGCTGATCCCTGACTCTGTCACAATTCCAGTTCAATCACTCAAAATAAAACTTTTACCATCCAAACAGATTAAAAATGTATTGTCTAATAACTTAAAATTTTAACGATTCGTTGGTACGATCAGCCTGAAAATTATCATAATTATGTTAAAAAAAGAAAAAAAAGAAGAAAGAAAAAATCTGATAATCCACCCGTTCGCTGATTTTTAAGCGTTTTTTTCTTTTTTTTTAGCTCTATTTTATTTAAGAGAATAAAAAAAGCTATTCATTTGAGGGTCAGAATCATCTATTGCAAGTGACATTGACGTTACATTGAAGTCACGGTTATCAGGGTTTGGAGGAAAAATTACGATTGCAATTCGCTTAAGATAGCTTTTCTAAATTACTACTCAGTTTAACTTTTTTTCTAAAATAAAACGGTTTTCTATGCATTAAGCATGGATATAGGAGACGATGTTGATACCAAACGAAATGTTTCGAATACGAAATGTTTCTGCAGATTATACAATTCGAATTTCGATGTATAATAAAAATTGAATATGAAGTTATTTGATTTTAAGTGGGTAAATATTAAATATTCTGAGTGTAGACATTCTATCGCCCGTTGTAATTGTCTCCACAAAGGTCTTTATCCTTTAGTTTAATGATAGTACACAACACAAAACAACACAGTCTAATCCGCGTCTAAATAAGAATTGAAAATTTATTAGAAAAAATCTGATGTGTCCAACACATGACTTCCTTGCACGTCCATTAGATCAAAAATATTTTCGACGCACTTCCTCTAAATTTATTTGTTTGAAAGAGATAAAATATCAATAATAGTAAGGTTTAGCAATTTCTAGCCAAATATTTCGATATCGCCAAGCTGAGTTCAATTTGAAAGATTTCCTTCTGACACTTTATTTGGCGATATTTCACCAAAAGCCGACAAACTTGAGATAGTCAGCGAGATTTTGGGGATAGCCAAAGTAGTCAGTGAGCACAGACCTTCAATGAATTGAATGCATCTATACACCTCAATGTATTCAAAGTCATTTGGCTCACCATGTAAATAAATTCTCAGTCGATTGCTGTCAAAAAAGATATTGAAAACAGTTAGATATTACAATAGTTCTAAATACAAAGTTAAAAAAAAATCTACGGGTTAAAGTTTTAGAGTTATACAAAATAGGAAATAATTTTTGGCGCCAAATTTGGCGATATATTTCGGCGAAACTCGTCAATGTCGACGACATTTGGCGAGATTTTAAGCATAAACCAAACAATGACAGATTATTGCCAAATTTGGCGATATTTCGCCAAAACTCGCCAAGAACGATGACAAATGGCGATACTTTGGGCATGGACGAAATGACTGACTATCGCCAAATTTGGCGATATTTCGCCAAAACTCGCCAAGGTCGAGGACAGACGGCGAGATTTTGGGCATGTACCAAACAATGACTGTCTACAGTTGTGTTATAATGAAGATGTCCATAGACATTAAGGTACTGAAATTCTTTTCGGTGGTCCTGTAAATAAACTCTCCAGTAGATTGGAACCAAAAATCGAGATGCACAACTAGATGTTACAACATTCTTATATATGAAATTTCATAATAGTTTTTTGAGATTTGAGAGTTAAATATGCACACACGTACACCAAAAGTCGCCAAGCTTGGCGACTTTTGGCATAGTTCTTGAGGAGGCACGTGACCGTGGTCGGACCATTACCTAACTTATGTGGTAGGACGGTATTGTGCTTGAAATGGATGAATGCCCCTAAAATTGCTATTGACCGTAATGTATTGGAAATCTTTTGAGTGTTCCTGTAGCAGAACTATAAATGATAAAGACACTTTTTTTTAATAGAGAAATTCATTTTCTAACTCTTTACAGCATATATCACTTCTGAGTCGTTTGAAATAGCCCAATACCTCTAAAAAACGCTTTGATGAATTTCGGCCCCATAGAGCGTAATGTATTTCGAATCTTTTGGGCGGTCCTGTAGATAAACTATTCAGGTCGAATGGAACCGAAAGGGGAGGTGCACAACTAGATGTTACAACAATCTTAAATATAAAGTTTCAACATTCAACGCCTAACAGTTTTTGAGATATGCCAGTTTAATGAATTTCGGCCCATTGAGTGTAATGTATTTCGAATGTTTTGGGCAGTCCTGTAGATAAACTATCCAGTCGAATGGAACCAAAAGGGGAGGTGCACAACTAGATGTTACAACTATCCAAAATATGAAGTTTCCGACATTCTACGCCTAATAGCTTTTGAGTTAGGCGAGTTTAATGAATTTCGGCCCATAGAGCGTAATGTATTTCGAATCTTTTGGGCGGTCCTGTACATAAACTATCCATTCGATTGCCACCAAAAGTGGAGGTGCACAACTAGATGTTACAACTATCCAAAATATGAAGTTTCGACATTCTACGCCTAATAGCTTTTGAGTTAGGCGAGTTTAATGAATTTCGGCCCATAGAGCGTAATGTATTTCCGAATCTTTTGGGCGGTCCTGTAACATAAACTATCCATTCGATTGCCACCAAAAGGGGGAGGTGCACAACTAGATCACAGAACAATCCTAAATATCAAATCTCAACATTCTACGACCAATAGTTTTTTGAGATAATGCGATTTACATACATACGTACGTACGTACGTACAGACGGCAATGGAAAAACTGGCCACAGTAGACTCGCCACTGGTCCAAAATGGAGTTTGCAGACAGCGTTAATATGATCGTGAATGCTAGCCTACGATGAGATGCATCGAAAAAATTTTTAAAATTCAATTTAGAGGTAGTCAAAATCGGTTTTTTAATGTCGAAATTTTGGCCCCCAAAATTTTTCGGGATCACATTACTTTCCTTATACTACGTACAAGGAAGTAAAAATCTTAGTAACCAGATTTCAGCCCTCCCAATTTACTGCTTCCACATATAGACAACTCCCAACCTGCGGCCGGATGGGGCCCGCCATGGCTTTCCCTACTAGCAATTTTGCTCGGGCCATCATCGGCCGGCTACGTGGCCGGTGGTAGCCCGATCAAAATTGCTAGTAGGGTTTGGACCAGTCCTCAGAACAAGTCAAAATCCTGTATAAAACCTATATAAAACATTCAAACTTCCATATAAATCCGAATTATACGGCCCGCGATTTCGCTAACATTCTGAAGTCAGGCCCAGGAGGCCACTATCGTAAAGTTCTGCCCGCAACTTTTAAAAGATTGTCCATACGATGATAAAATAAATGAGTTGAAATCATCAACTGCAGTGAATGAAAACTAAACTGATGGCTGATCATCTGCAAAATTAATTTGAATATCGGCTGCGAGCCCAATTTAGGAATCGATCGTATCATTTTTTCATCGGAGTTTCGAACATCGTTTCATTATAAACGGTTGACCCATTAAAAAAAAAAAAAATCGTCAGGGTAACTACATTTAAATATTTATCGTCAACTTGGTGGAATAAGGCAGTTAAAATAGAATTCAACCTAGTGCCGTTATTTAAAAAAAAAATAAATGGAATTTTCATGTTACGTCACTGGATCTTTTTTCTTACTGTGAATGACTGAAAAGGGTGTCATTTTCGTTTAAATTATTCGGCTAAGCTGAAACTTTTATGCACTTTTGAAATTCGCATCAAATGGATCAATAAAATACATGAAAAGTCTTTATTGTTTTAGTATATACGCGAAAATGCATTTGGTTTTACGTTAGTTACAAAAGGATAATTGGAATAAATTCAGGCAATTTTTCACATAAGATTTACGAATAGTTTTGTATTAATAACTATGAATTAAGAATAATTAAAGTATTTACGTATATTCCATCAAGGTGCTTGCGGGGATGGCAACGAAGACTCTTTTCTCTTTATCTTTCGCTGGTTGCCAGGACGATATTTTGAAATAAAAATAACTTTTTAATTCTAAACAAATTTATGTAGCTGAATGGTGTAATATATCTAGTTACTAAAATATTTATTTGTCTGTGTACTTTTGTTTCTTTGCGAAATTAATTTTTACTATTATATATCGATGGCGTGTATTTTTAATCCGCCCCAAACTTATTTGAGCGTCCCTTTTAGGAAGATTGCATCAAGTGTGTTTTTCAAACGCTCAATAGATGGCGCTACCGTCAAAAAATTTTAAATTTTAAATTGAGCGTTTTAGAGTTTTTTAAATCAATTGACCTAGCTCAATCGTTTCAGGGACCCAAAAAACCGTCAGGTACGAAATTTAAAAAGAATCCTTAGAGCAGTTTTCGAGATCGTTCGGACATACACACCCACACACCCACAAACATTCCTCGTTTAATATAAGAGCGGATGTTAAGTTTCTACCTTTTTACTTTCCGAACATGTATTTCCGATCGTTTTTGATCGTTGATTTTCCGATCGTGGTTGCCATGTGTGCCGATTTTGCCGAATAAAATGTTTTAAATTCTCAAAGTAAAAATAAAAGAATAATAATGATTTTTACTTTCCGAACATGTACCATGTAAGGAAAGTATTGTAATCATGAAAAAATTCGACTTCGAGATTTTGGTGTTTTTACACGTTTTGAGGGCTTCTGAATACATTTATGCTATTTTTACGAGATGTATGTTTGTATGTGTGTATGTGTGTGTATGTGTGTGTGTGTGTATGTGTGTTTGTGTGTATGTGAGTGAACACGATAGCTCCTGAACGGAGCATTCGATTGAGCTCAAATTGGATATATATGTCATAAACCACCGTCGCAAGACCGGTATTGATTTTGGTGTGTATAGGACTTATAGTTTTTCTACAGGGCTACGACAAAGATTTCTTTTACATTATGGCCTATGGGGAGAAATTCTTGAAAGTGCGCTAGCGTTTAAACGGTACATTCGATTGAGCTTCAATTTGGTATGTATATTTGAATTATTCATCGATTAAAATTTATTTAAATTCTTGGTAATGATCTTAATCGTAAGTGTTCGGAAAGTCGAGTGGAGTTACTCCAGATTTTTATTTTTTGTACATTTCTCATATCAAATAGAAATATTTTTAGTATGTAACCAGATACTCATTTTTTAAAATGAAAATTCTTTAAAAAGTCAAAATGAACTTGAAATTCACATATACCGTTAAATGTGTGTATTAGCAAATAGGAGTGTGAGACTTTCCAAGAATTTTGTTAAATAAAGTTAGATTAATAAACACGAAAGTTGAGTTCAGTCGTTTGAAGATGATTCACATAAGCCATGCGTGCTTTGATCCTTCCTACTTTTGAGTTTTCATTCAAAATAGATTTCGGCTATTGAGAGGTTCATTCAATAAGGACCAAAAAACGCTTTAAGATAAATATCGTAAGGTTTCAAAATGAATTATTTACTACTGGTATACACAATTTATGTAAGCATTTCTGCGTACATTTATAGACTCAGGATTTACTGTACCCGAAATAGACTCAGGGTATGCAAAATAACTTAACAATAAATTGCAATATATATATATATATGTAATGTATAAAAAGGTAGTTTGGGTATTGTTCAAGCGGGTACTTTCACTGTAAGTTTTGCTTTCCTGTCTTACTTGCCACGCGTGCTCTGTAGCTATGTTTTACTTTTTAGTTAATTGCCAGATACCATATCCTTGATTCTGTGTGATTCTTTTTGTGTACACGTGTCCCCACGCGTTTGTAGCCCCGGATGCGGGTCATGTTGGTAAATGTGTGTGGTTCGATTAGAGATAAGAGAGAGGCGGAGTTATGTCCTAACAAACCACGGCGTGTAGTAAGCGTAAATACACCCGCACCTCGAAAATCGAGAGACTTCTGCCACTAGAACTGCTTGATTAATCCACGCGCGGATTTTCGTACCCGTCTCCCCTCTCCTCTTCTCACTCTATATTGTAACTTAAAGATAATGTTTAATAAACCGTTTTACCTGCCTTAACTCTGGAACCTTACTGGAAAATCCGACGTCTCATATATATATAGCCAATATATATATATATTCATATTAGCCAAAATTTTTTTCTCTTCTCTGAATCCCTAAAACTGATATATTCTACTAGGAAGGAGATCAAGATTAAAAAAAAAAAAAAAAAAAAATATTGCCACTTAAGGAGCCACCGACTTTCGAAGTTTGAGAATGAAATAAAGACAATAAAATTTTAAATACGAATTTACTATAATCAGAAAACAGTTTTATGGATGAAAATACTGAAGGCAAATTTTATACAATATATATCTTAACTAACAACATCAGGTACTGCTGAAAAAACACTCAAAATACTGGTGTTAAACGATAAAGTAAGTAAAAAAAACTTTGTAAAAAACACACATAAGAAGTAAAAGGAAAGAGGAAAAACTTTGTAAAAAACACACATAAGAAGTAAAAGGAAAGAGGAAAAACTTTGTAAAAAACACACATAAGAAGTAAAAGAAGAAGTAAACTCTTTCCTTTCACTTCTTATGTGTGTTTTTTACAAAGTTTTTTTTTACTTACTTTATCAGGTACTGCTTCTGCTCCTCATCGTTCGTGTGTAATTGATTATATTCGTCCATCAAAGCATCATCCCGTTCATCTGTACCGTTAAGGTCTCTCATGCTTTATACAATGTCTTTAGTTGACCTGCAGCTTTCTTCTTCTTTCTATACCTCAGGACCTTTTTGGATAAACTCGCTTGAAATGTCAGTCATGTGGATTGCATCCCATCCCAAAGATACCTTTTTAACCCATTTATGCCTAGTGTCCCTTTTTTGGGACGGCATTTTCGCTATTAGTCGAAAACGTTATTTATTTTTCCTAGCCTTTATTCATGAGTAGTGAGCCTCAACTCTACAAAATATTTTAACATGACCAAGTAGGATGTTAATATTTCGATTTTTATGCATAATGATTTTAAAAGAAATCATGCCTTGTTCAAGAAGTTGACATCAGAAATTGATCTATTATTTCTGTTATCAGTAAAAATCGAAGAAAGTCGCAAAAATATCCAGGCACAAATGGGTTAAGATTGTTTTCCGATACTTTCTTCCTCAGTGTTAGAATAATTTTACGCTTTGTTTCAGTAGAAACTCGTTTATCCAACCCCCCCCCCCCCAAAAAAAAAGAAAAAAAAAAGTGTAAATAAACCAGCTCTTCAGAAAGGTATCAAAAGTAACCCAACATCTTTTTTTACGGCGACTTCGGCTAAAACTGTAGTATGTTTTTCGGACTCAGCCAAGCCTTTCAAAATCTGCCGGTCATTTGCAGATGGCATATAATCCACTGACGCTGTGAACCAGTATTTCGCAAAACAGATTGCAACAATTTTTGCAATTTGTTTTGCGTAGGTATGTATTCGTAATGGCATTAACTTCTCAATGTCCCGCAGTGGTCTGGGCTCTAAACTCCGTTCCCATTAGAACATGGCAAGTGAAGCAGCATCCAACTTGGCCAGTGCTTGGGAGGGTCAACTTCCTCAATGCTCGACTACTGTGGGACCATGTACACTGTTAAAAATAATCTCAAAATTCAGGATAATTCCAGCCTTAATTTCCAGGAAAATGACCGCTTTCCCCCAACAATTGGTAATTTTCCGTTAAACGAAGAAAAATGATTGCAACTTTCGGAAATTTCATGTGAAAACGGTAAATTTCCGTTTTTAGTTTAGTTTGTAAGTTTTGTAAGTAGTTTTGAGAAATGGATTTTCGTTAGACATTTTAAATGGATAAAAATATTGACATCAAATGCATTCTCACGAGTAATTAAAAATTAAACTATAATGAGTAATTAAAATTTAAACTATAATTAATTACTTTTTTAAAGAAGAATTCCCTTTCATAACAAAAGAGTACATCAAATCACATTCATAAATGTACAGGACTGGCTAGAAAATAATTTCAGTGATTATTATTATTATTATTATTTCAAACTGAGAACGAAAAATCAAGGCGTATTTTTTTTTATATTTTTAACAGCCAATGTACTTCTTTTCCGATTTTCAGTGCTTGCAGCAATCTGTATGGAAATCTAAACCGATATGACAAATAGCTAAAGAGTAAATAAAAATACATACTAAGCTAAAGAGTACTAACTACATACATTTGTGAAAATCGAAATTAATTTCTTGCTAATCCAATAATTTGGCTATGTTGATGATAACTGGACAACACTTTATCTCGTGTTCTAAATTTTAAATCATGAAACGCACGAATTCCTCTCCCGCAAGGAAACTAAAATAACCTTTACTTAACCCTTTGTCCAATCCAGAACCAGTCGTGTGGTGTCTAGTGGTCAGATACGTAGGCTGAGGGTTCGATCCTAGCGATGGCCGACCTCTTTTATTTCGCAGTTTTTGTAAAACGGAAAGTTACAAGTCCAGAAAACGGAAAAATAATAAACAGAACGGACATTTTCTGGCAACTTTGCTGCCAGTCCTTTTTCCGTTAATTTACAGATATATTTCGAACAGTGTACGCTAATGGGAGCTGCTGCACGTAAAATCTGCCGTGCCTCCAATGTCCTCTAAGTTGTTAAACGATACCTCTGGGGGTGCCGACTTCAGGGGGCTGGGGCCTCCTCTGGAATTGGTTTAAAATTAGGGGACCAGGGGCTAAATCGTACTTCCTCCCACTGGTGCCCTAAGCTGGTGCTCAAACAAACATGTTTAATGCATACACATCTTTTGCCATCCAACGTGCACGGTGCATTCCAGCAGGGGCTTTGAATGAGATAACGCTTTTGCAGGGGCTTCAGAAATCCCTCCTAAAAAGGTAATGACCAAATAAAGAGCTTTATCATCTACGTACTCATACACTACATAGTACATTCAGTATCTGTCGTGTACTACAAAATTATGTAAAACATTAAATCAAAATGATAGAAAATAGGAATAATATTGCTTATTAGTGTTAAACATTAATTATACATACATATTGCTGTATTACGTTTTAATTATTGGATATTGTCATAGTACGTATACTTACTGTGTTTACTACATACAGTAATAAGTTGAACAGAAAAAGGGTAATTTAATGATGAAACTCAATTTATTACTGTATTTATACATTTTTCATAGTGTATGTATGTATTAAGGGTTTTGTACTTCACACATACCTACTACTCTATACGTACTAATGCAGTTACAAAAAATAAAGATGAATAATGCATTAAGAATCTGGACTGAAATCGTTATTAATCTTGCTTTCTCGGCAAGTTTTATAGACAGACTTTATACAGATAGAAAAGGTATTCAAAAGTTGTTAGAAGAAAGACAGAAAAAATTCGGGAAGTGGTCAACTTACAAAGTTTTTAAGCTATGCTTTGGGACAATTTTTCTTGATTATCTGGTCAATTAGTGGTAATCAGAAGTGAGCCTTTTATAAATAGACAGGCGGCCAACTTATAAAGGGTTCACTCAATGTTAAAGTAATTAAGCTATTCCGTTCTTGGTCAATTAGGTCAAGTTAGACAGGTGGTCAACTTACAAAGGTGGTCAACTTCACAAGTTTCACTGTAATTGATTCTAAACAAAAGCAATTATATCTGTCGCAGCAGTTTAGACACAACTCCAAGTAGATGGTTCAGATTCTGCAGTCTTCTTAATTAAGTTTTGTCCTACCGTTCTTAAATTTTTTGAAAGTCATTTTCAGGACCGGTGGAAGGTCCAATAGCTGACACTATCACTGTTAAAAATATAGTTCAACGTTTCACCGAAATTCCGGTTCCAATATAGCTGCAACCGGTATTTTGAAAAATGTGGTGCTAAGATTCAGCATTTTAGCAGTGTTTCCTCAGGCACCATTATAGGGCTATCACACTGAGAAAAATCCGACCAACTTTCCTTGCAAATCAAGTTTCTGGCCGATTTTCTCCGCCGTTACCTTGACGACCGCGAACTCCAACTTTTTCCTTTCCGAAGGAAAAAATCCGAGTCGGACCGAATTTCGGCCAATCAGAGTACTTCTTCCTGCTACGTCATAAGCAATTTCGAGCAATGGCGACTGTACTTCGAAGCTTGGCAGCTTGGCTCTGTGTCAGTATCACGTGTAAATAAAATTATGGCCGCGTTTAAGTGGACTTTGGAATTAGAGATTGCTGCCCATCCGATGCTGCCGAAATGGCTGCCGAGCCGATGTAAATATACTAACGCACGATAAGTAAAATAAGAACCTGCACACCAAATCAGCGATGCGATGACTATTTGGCGTCGGAGAGAGTTTGTTTACTTTTGCAACCCTTAAAGATAACCACACCTTCAAGTCCGTCGGAAAAGTTAGTCCAGCGCGAAGTTGCTCGGATTTTCCCTTTAGTGTGATAAGGCCATTATATAGCCAAAATCACAAAAGTTCTACTCGGAACTCGAACCCACAATGACCAGTTCAAGCGATCGCGCGTTGACAACTAAGCCACAATTGACAGAATACTTTATCGAAAACAAATTATTCAGGGTGTCCAGCCTTAATGTGACCCAATAGCTAATTCCCGAACCGTTTGGTTTAGATATGCACTTCCAATTTAAAAAATGTTTTAAAAAGGGTAAAGAATGTTTTTACGTGCTTTTCGAACCAAAAAACCCATTTAGAAAAAAATTACAAAAATTAAATTTTTATACGGTCCCCAGGTCCTATCACTTATATTTAGGAAAAGATGCAGTACACAAAAGCAAAGTAAACACAAAAAGTTTCATTTTATTACGATAAAAACTGACCAAGTTATGGAACTTTGAAAATCATACATTTCATCCATTTTCTTGGCCAATTTCAAGAAGCTAGTAAGGGACCGTCTCCAAAGTGAAATTAATTGTAACTCTGCCAGGAAACTTTCGCTCTTGCACGTCACTCTTATGTAAATCGTTTTTAAATTTAAAAGTACATACATTACGTTAATATTACAATAATTGAGTACTTAAGAAACAAAATTTATTCTGTGTACGTGTAAAACATAGATAAAATAAAATATTTTGGACGAAGAAAACTTTTCAAAAGCAGTTCCAAAAAAAAAAATAGACTTATTTGCCTGCGGCTTCAGACTGATTTGCTGCGATACTGATCATGGCGAACGTTAAAAATCGGTTGTGTAGTCGCTTGCAATTGCATACAGCCGTATTCTAATATTACGAATTCTAGTATGGGAGAACGAGATGTATACAACTGGTCTCGAGACATTAGCTCCTGCGCCAGGACTGGACGATAAGGAAATGCACCTTACGTATGTAATATGTTCCACACCGTCAATTTTGAGTAGGAACAAGTCTTGCTAATATCCTGGACACTACTTTCAGGATGAGCCAGGGCATATCCTAGAACATCCTCAGCTGGTATCCGCAAGCTTGAATGTGTGGCACGAGACAAGGGAATACGTCTATGACTACTCCCAGTTCTATACAAGCGTTGAACAGCACGGGCAATTGTACAATAAGATAGATGTCTTCGACTGGGAAATTTAATGGCATAAAGTCTTGCCGCCTCTCTCTTATTCCGATTACACTGCCCATACAACAGTACCATTTCGCAGTATTCTTCATTTGTATACATCTCGTTCTCCTGTACTAGAATTCGTAATATTAGAATACGACTGTATGCAATTGCAAGCGACTACACAACAGATTTTTAACGTTTGCCATGATCAGTACCGCAGCAAATCAGTCTGAAGCCGCAGGCAAATAAATCTAAGTTGTTGGAACTGCTTTTGAAAAGTTTTCTTCGTCCAAAATATTTTATTTTATCTATGTTTTACACGTACACAGAATAAATTTTGTTTCTTAAGTACTCAGTTATTGTAATATTAACGTAATGTGTGTACTTTTAAATTTAAAAACGATTTACATAAGAGTGATGTGCAAGAGCGAATGTTTCCTGGCAGAGTTCCATTTAATTTTACTTTGGAGACGGTCCCTTACTAGCTTCTTGAAATTGGCCGAGAAAATGGATGAAATGTATGATTTTCAAAGTTCCATAACTTGGTCAGTTTTTATCGTAATAAAATGAAACTTTTTGTGTTTACTTTGTTTTTGTGTACTGCATCTTTTCCTAAATATAAGTGATAGGACCTGGGGACCGTATAAAAATTTAATTTTTGTAATTTTTTTCTAAATGGGTTTTTTGGTTCGAAAAGCATGTAAAAACATTCTTTACCTTTTTTAAAACATTTTTGAAATTGGAAGTGCATATCTAAACCGAATGGTTCGGGAATTAGCTATTGGGTCACATTAAGGCTGGACACCCTGTTTTAGTATTGTTTTATCTCAATTTGCAATAAAAAAAAATTGTTAAAAATAGAATATTGAGCTCTAGTTTTTTACACGTGATTTTAGAAACGTAATAGTAACTCAAAAATATTGATGAGTTATGAGCTATAATCAGTTTCTGTGTTCTCTTTTAAATGAATGTAGATAGCCATTGCTGTCAAACGTGTTTATTCGATGTCAAATTGCGGTAGCTTTTTTACACACCCTATATTTTTTAGCAAGGGTTCTTTCTTCCATTTTTGAAAGGTTTTTCTTTTCGAAGAATTCATGAGGCAGCTTTTTCTTATTTTCTAGTAATCCTCTCTAACCTTCTAGCGCGAGCTAATGGAGGCCATGTTAGTTCACCGGAAAACTCTGTTTTTCACAGTTGACACAAAATCTGGGTTTATTCGGTACTTAGGTTTTATAAGACATTTTCGGGTGAACCATTAATGCGGTTCAACGTATATGGCACTGCTTGTAACTCTCTGATTTTACCGGTTATTTGGTGAAACGTTGAACTTATATTCATAACAGTGATATGACAACTTCAAGTATGATTTCTAGAATGTGATGCCAACAAGGGGACTAAGTCTATTCCTTTTGCGTTTTCTGTTCCATAAAAATACAGATTGCGTTTATTCACCTTGCATTAGATGCTGCTGTGTATCGAAGCTCATTCATACTATTTTATCATGTAAGCTCCACGACAAAATTATCTCGAAAATAGCAGACGCCATGGTTTCCCTTTTGCCATCTGGAAGCTTGGCAACGACCAAGAGCTGGTCATCTTCTTTTCCAGATACCAAGATTGGTAGACGATCTACTATTTCATGTTTCGTTATATCCTTGAGCATCTTTCCATCCTGTTGCACAGTAAGTATAGTTTGTGACTGAAAATCAGCTTTTATAAACTTAGTAAGCTTCTTTCTAAGATCCATTGTCTGTCGACGTATAGAATAACAGCTAAAGTTATAGTCTGCCACATTACAACTCATACTTTTGAGTGTAGAGGCAAAAACAGCAGTTGATTTTCAGTCACTCAAATAAGCGACATAAAGGGTAGTAGCTAAATTAAAATCGCTAGTAATTGGCGAAAAAGGAGAAAAAAAAAAGGCAGTATCATTTTACCACATATTCCATGTGACTTTGAGCCGGTTCAAAGCTAGGCTTACGGCAGTGTGTACCGTTTGAACTGCATTTATAATCCATATTTTGTTTACATCCAGTTTATTTGTAACTGCTTTAAAAAATATATATATACAGTAAAACTTCTTTAAGGCGGCCGCTAACGGTTCTTCTAGAAAAGTAGCCGTTTCGAGGGATGGCCTCGGAATTGGGGTGCTCACACAAAACTTTTAAAAATTGCAAAGTTGAACATCTTCAAATATCTAATACATTAAAAACGAAATACATGTACTGCATGTATATTATAAGATATTAAAAATTTCTATGCATATTTCATCATCCTACATACAACAAAATTATTTCATATTATCGCCCACATATTTATTTTAATACTACTACAGTATATATGTACACCATTTGAAATACTCACGGATCGTCTTTTGCTTAAATACAACCGACCAGTGGCTGAGCGCATAGCGCTCTGAGCTGGTAGACAGAAGGTTCAAACCAAGGTCGTGTCCGTCCCCATAGCCTCTCGGAGTTTTACGTGGGTTTCTCCGAAACTTCGCTTAAATACGGGTTAGGACGCCTTAAAAGTCCGCCAAGGAGGGCACCCACCTCAGTCTAGATCCCTCGTGCAGATAATCGGCCATATTCCCAAAATCAAATCAAAGCCTTTGCTTTAATACCGATGCGTGAAGCAGTCTTGGGCACTCGTTAATAAAACTGGCCGTTATATTTCTGAGGCTTTTGGAGTGTCCATGTGCAGGTGTGAGGGGTGGCAGACGAATAGGGGCAACATTTATGTTATTCTTAGGTTCTTCGGTACTTGAAGTTTTTGCCCATTTTGAGAGGAGTCCGTGGAATAGGGTTGGTCGTTTAGAGAAGTTTCGCTGTAAATATATATATATATATAAAGACGGAAGCATCGACTATATATTTCCAAAACATTATCATTTCATATTCTCTGCTGCTTATAAAAGGTTTAACCTGTTCATTCCCATAGTTCCTAAGACCCGACGGCAACGATTTAATGTTGTTCAATTTCAGTTATCTCTTATCAAGTTATCTAATTTCAGGTTATTCTCTGCAGCCATTTTTACTGTATGCTCAAACAAAAATCAATTTTCGTTAAATTTCAAATTCTATCAAACTTATTCATGTGAATTATCGCACAGTTTTCTCATTTGCGATAAGAGAATTGAATTACAATCTAATTTATCTCTCTATCTCTTTCTCTCTCGCACACACAAAGAAAGTCAACCGACACTTTGAGTCATTACCAGTCATTTTATAAAAGGTAATTTCATTCTCTTGCGTCGTTTCTGAGTGATAGGAGGAGAAAAAATGCGTCCCGTAAAGAATGACAAACAAACAGTATGTTAGAGTATATTTTGCCCCCCTTAAAACTGTGTGCATGCGTGTGTGTGTGTAAAAATG
Organism: Cheiracanthium punctorium; assembly: GCA_038373885.1. NCBI lineage: Eukaryota > Metazoa > Arthropoda > Arachnida > Araneae > Cheiracanthiidae > Cheiracanthium > Cheiracanthium punctorium. The sequence goes on along the minus strand of JAWZYV010012729.1, from coordinate 96,325 downwards.
GATAAATAACTGTCCTCTTTCTTTAATACTGAGAAATATTTTGAGTAAAGTTTTATTTTATTGATATAAATAATGAAAAAAGAAACTATAACACTTTAAAATGAATCATTATTTCGTTACATCAAATATAATTTTTTAAATTTTTAAATAGCTTTATTTAATTAAAAATTTTTCATAATCATTTTAAGAAAGTAAAAGTATTTTTAAAAATTGTTTCGCGTTCGTTATGCACTTTTAATAATGGAAATTTTTAGTTCAAATATAAAGTTCAAATAAAAGTTCGTATTAGTGCAGTAAGGCTCGCTGATTTTTATCCGGTCACCTACAAGTTTCCGAGAAAATTCAAACTAGAGTTTACACCGAGTGCAAAGAAAGTGTTAATTATCAAGGGAGTATCCACCTCATCACTCAAATTCTGCTCCCATTACGTTACTCTGGGTGTTGAAAACGAAAATGATTCCATCTCCTCATTTTCTCCTCTTTTGGATTTTGCAATGGCATATATGTAAACAAGATTTTTTAGCTTTGAACAAATTTGTCTCATGTTTTCTGTAGTTTTGGCTTTCATGGACAGGAAGCAATTCTACACAAGAAGAGCGTTTATATAGTAGTCTTAAAATCAGTAAAGGACCCGATGAAGCTTTTCAACTCGATTTATAATAAAAATCTTCAAACAATTTTTTTGAACCTGTGAATTGCGCTTGGACATTTTTTGAGCTACTATTATTCCAATAACAGTGTGTACAGCTGAAAAGTCTGTTTGTAGAATGGCGAGCTCTTTTAAAACTTGGCGAAGGAGCATAACAGCCCAAAGTCGTCTTAACCATTTACAAATTTTAGAAGTTTAGAATGAATTGGTCAACAGTCGACTTTTGCAACGTTATTGATCATTTTAGTCAGAAGAAAGCTCGGAAGACTATTATTAAATAGATGACTCACTTACATCCTAATTTTGTTTTTAGTAACTACTTTTATTTTAATCTCAGTGTGTTAAGTGAATATACTTGCAATGGTCGTTTTTAAGTAAAATAATTTGATGAATATAGTTTGGAATTGTAAAATAGTTACCATAATTTAATAGCTGAGTGGATAAGCTTGTTAAGGGGCAATTTAGTAATTTTTAGATAATCAACTTTAAAATTAATAGAATGTCTTTATTCACCAGTTCATTTATTTCCTGTTCGTCTACTGAAAACTGCCTTATAAGGTTGGCAGGAGCAATGAGCGCCTATGTCGATGCAGTCTTTAACATGTTCTTCCCCCGGAAATCTCTATTTTATAAAAATGTCATTTATTTATCCACTCGGCTCTTCAATTATACCTTGTATTTTCATATTAATTACATTCTAAAAAGAGTATGTGTGTGATATAACCATGAAAATAATAATGCAGCACAATACTGTAAAATGTAAGGGGGGGGGATAGGCTTCTTTGATACAGGGTCCAGGGCCCGCAATCGGTGCAATCGATGCGGAATCGACCTCCCGCAATCGATGTAGGTGCTATTGTTCCACTATTTTATTGTTACAAACCAAATTTGAAGAGAGTGGATCAAATCTACTTGGTATTTTACCAGAAAAAAGGAACCATGAATGACTCTTATTCTTTCCTCTAGACGTTTGGATGTTTACATGCATTTCGCATGTACTTTCGATGGAATAATATACATATCCCAAAAATACTGTTTCTACCAATATATATTCGGTTTTAAAGGTAAAAAATGGTTACCACAAACACGAGTATGTCTAAGAGTAATTTTGATTTATCCGATGAGTAATTTTTATGTTTCCGGAAGTCAAAAATCCAATTTAATTATTTTTATCAAATAAATAAAAAAAAATTGCTTTTTTTGACTTCCTTTTTTTTGACTGCTTTTTTTGACTTCTTTTTTGACTTCAGTGAATGATATTTCATTCACTGAAGGCGGAGTTTTGAAATTTAGATTTTCAATCGATGCAGATTTTTGTACTCTACCATGATTAAATCAAGCTTTTTTAGTTGTAAAATTGATTTTTCAACTATTTGAAAAGAAAAAAAACTGAAAATTGTTCGAACTTTTTGTAGTGATACGTGGGAAGCTCCACTTGAGAAAAAGTAGGACACGCTTCAAATCCTTTCACTAGGATGCAAAAGGAAGAAATCAAAACGATTTCCAGCTTTCTCGGAATTAATGCTGGACACGACCTTTTTACTTCCTTGTACGTAGTATAAGGAAGTAATGTGATCCCGAAAAATTTTGGGGGCCAAATTTCGACAAAAAAACCGATTTTGACTATCTCTAAATTTAATTTTAAAATTTTTTTCGATGCATCCTATCGTAGGCTAGCATGCACGATCATATTAACGCTTCTGCAACTCATTTTGACCAGCGGCGAGTCTGCTGTGGCCAGTTTTTCCATGCCGTCTGTACGTACGTACGTATGTATGTAACTCGCATATCTCAAAAACTATTGGTCGTAGAATGTTGAAATTTGATATTTAGGATTGTTCTATGATCTAGTTGTGCACCTCCCCTTTTGGTGGCAATCCAATGGATAGTATATGTACAGGACCGCCCAAAAGATTCGAAATACATTACGCTTTATGGGCCGAAATTCATTAAACTCGCCTAACTCGAAAGCTATTAGGCGTAGAATGTCGAAACTTCATATTTTGGATAGTTGTAACATCTAGTTGTGCACCTCTCCTTTTGGTTCCATTCGACTGGATAGTTTATCTACAGGACTGCCCAAAACATTCGAAATACATTACGCTCAATGGGCCGAAACTCATTAAACTCGCATATCTCAAAAACTATTAGGCGTAGAATGTTGAAACTTTATATTTAGGATTGCTGTAACATCTAGTTGTGCACCTCCCCTTTCGATTCCATTCGACTGGATAGTTTATCTATAGAACCGTCCAAAAGATTCGAAATACATTACGCTCTATGGGCCGAAATTCATCAAAGCGTTTTTTAGAGGTATTGGGCTATTTCAAACGACTCAGAAGTGATGTATGCTGTAAAGAGTTAGAAAATGAATTTCTCCATTAAAAAAAGTGTCTTTATCATTTGTATTTCTGCTACAGGAACACTCAAAAGATTTCCAATACATTACGGTCAATGGCAATTTTAGGGGCATTCATCCATTTCAAGCACAATACCGACCTACCACATAAGTTAGTAATGGTCCGACCAGGGTCACGTGCCTCCCTCAAGAACTATGCCAAAAGTCGCCAAGCTTGGCGACTTTTGGTGTACGTGTGTGCATATTTAACTCTCAAATCTCAAAAACTATTATGAAATTTCATATATAAGAATGTTGTAACATCTAGTTGTGTATCTCGATATTTGGTTCAATCTACTGGAGAGTTTATATACAGGACCACCGAAAAGAATTTTAGTACTTTAATGTCTATGGACATCTTCAAAATAATACAACTGTAGACAGTCATTGTTTGGTGCATGCCCAAAAACTCGCCGTCTGTCCTCGACCTTGGCGAGTTTTGGCGAAATATCGCCAAATTTGGCGATAGTCAGTCATTTGGTCCATGCCCAAAGTATCGCCATTTGTCATCGTTCTTGGCGAGTTTTGGCGAAATATCGCCAAATTTGGCGATAATCTGTCATTGTTTGATTCATGCTTAAAATCTCGCCAAATTTCGTCGACATTGACGAGTTTCGCCGAAATATCGCCAAATTTGGCGCCGAAAATTATTTCGTATTTTGTATAACACTAAAACTTTAACCCGTAGATTTTTGAACTTTTGTATTTAGAACTATTGTAATAGCTAACTGTTTTCCATATCTTTTTTGACAGCAATCGACTGAGAATTTATTTACAGGGTGAGCCAAATGACTTTAAATACATTGAGGTGTATGGATGCATTCAATTCATTGAAAGTCTGTGGTCAATGACTACTTTGGCTATCCCCAAAATCTCGTAGACTATCTCAAGTTTGTCGGCTTTTGGTGAAATATCGCCAAATAAAGTGTCAGAAGGAAATATTTCAAATTGAACTCAGCTTGGCGATATCGAAATATTTGTCTAGAAATCGCTAAACCTTACTGTTATTGATATTTTATCTCTTTCAAACAAATAAGTTTAGAGGAAGTGCGTCGAAAATATTTTTGATCTAATGGACGTGCAAGGAAGTCATGTGTTGGACACATCAGATTTTTTTAGCTAAATTTACTGGACTAAAACGACAATGTAAATGTTAAAATGTCTGGCATTGATATAAGTCCAGAAAACAATTTACATTGCATGTTACAGCCTTTCCTGTGATTTTCCAGTTTTTAGTTTATCAGTATTTCCAGTATTTTCCAATTACTTTCCAATATTATGAAATTTATAAATTAAAAGCAAATGAGATATTTTCAAGTAAAATGTAGAGTGTTGAATTCTTGTTTTTACTTTTTTTCCCTTTCTTGCTCTTAATTATTTCTAATCCGCTTCTTTATAAGTATCATTTGTTAACAAATTGGTTTCTTTAATTAGATGTAAGAAAAATAATACGTTTTCAAAAGCAATAGTAAAATATAATTATAATCCTGCATTCTTAGCTCATAAAAAAAAGATTAAAAAGGTGTATGCGGATCACAAAGATAAACGCATAGTAGTTTTAAATACGATATATTTAATTGTCTTAAAATTGCTGATTTTAGTATTAAAAATACATCATTTTTATATCAACTTATGTGATTATTCAGTAAAAAGGTATTTAACAAGATTATACAAAATAATGTTGAAAGAGGCACATTTTCTTTTACATTCTAAAGAGCTTGTTAAAAATTTATTCTTCTTATGTATTTACTTTTGCCTCTCGTATCGTATCACAACTTAGTTTCAAAGTGATTTTATTAAGCTTCCTACAATGGAAAATAAAATCACTCCATGTCATTCTTAATTAACGAATGTCGAATTGCTAATCACTTAATAACTTTCAGATAATGTATTGAAGCGAAATTTCACTGTCCTTGCCGGTTTTAAAGCGACATGGTGCAATTTGAAAATAAAATAATGGTTAAATTTCATCTTCCCAGCGCTATCAAGAGTAGCAAATAAAGTAATAAGGTACATTAGATATAAAGCAGCGTCTTATTTGTTTGATTACATTAAAATGAAAAGACTTTTCAGAATCACATGTTAATTATTTAACATCACTGCTTTGTTAATTAATGAGATTTTTAATGGTTAGCGTCTTGTCAGTAAGTAAAATTACTCATCATAAAGTCGTACAAAGAAACACATCCACATAACAAAGGCTTAGTTGTTTAGTAGTGCATTTTCTCATTTGAGTAAAAGCTTTAAGCAGCATTAATCACAAAATTTCAGTGCAATGCGCATGGGGAAGAATTGTTTTTTTATTATTATTTTCTTTTGTTCAGCAGTAAGTAATCGTAAAGGAGACTATTCAAGGGTATTTTCTGAAAGCCTTTTTTGCAATGAATGTGTGTAATGCTTTAAAGTGATTAAGATTTTTATAAACTTTTTTAATTCAACGAAATGTAGTTGTGAATACGTCTTATAATATTTCGGCCAAAAATATTGAAATAAATGCTTGGTCATAATTTCATGGAAATATTCTTGTTTTTCTTAGAAAAATCTCATAATGCCTGTTATTGAGATATTATGAAAGATAATAAAAGTTTTTTTTTTTTCATGTACATATATATGACTGTAGACCTGGTAGTTGTGGCTAAAAAATCATTCTATCTAAAAAAATCCGAAATCTCTGTAATGCTTTCTACGCAAACTTGACTACGCAATTTTGTATTATGATTTGTTCTTGCAGAGATTTGATTGCAGAGATTTCGGATTTTTTAAAATTGGTTCTTGGTTTTAAATTGGTTGGCTCTATCATTGGTTCCCATTGTGCATGTCAGCGCCAACTACCGGCAACATTTGGAACTGCAAACTTTCTTGTCATCAAAAAAAAAATCCCATCATACCTTAAACCTATTTGTGCAAACCGCAATTTTCTATCATTGTTTGCTCTTTTTTAATGAATTTTTAAAGTTTTTCCTGACTTTTGGATCACCCAGTATATATATAGGGTCACTGGTAACGCGACGTACTCCTTTAAGAAGTGACAGGGGAGATAAAACCCTAAAATTTTCACCTATCTATGTAGGACCGAAAATCAATAGTTTTCGAGAAAATTGAATTTTAAACATTTTTCTTGAATAGCCCAAAATTTGACATTCAAGAGCAAATTTTAAAAAAATCTACTCATTAAATGGATTTCATTATAATTAATTTTCATTGCTGAAACTCTTAATTAAGCTAACATAATCATAAAAAGTACAAAACGACTTTAAACTCCCTGCATATATATACGTATATATATGTATACAGGGTGGTCTAAAGGAAACTTCCCCTATATATGAGTCTCTAGAAGCCGAACCGTTCAACCAATCTAAATGAAAGTTTAGATATAGTTATTTCAATGTATGGGGTCCAGATTGTGATGGTTTAAAACAATAAACCTCTCACAGTTACGGTTACAGTGAAAAATTTCGAAATTTTCGAATGGCAACAGCCACTTATTTCGTGCGTAAATGGGTCAGAGCGTAGAAAACCCTTAAATGGAGCTGGAACGAGACACGTATGACGTAAATTGGCGGCGTAAAACATTTGCAAAGAAGAACATCGTAAAGAAACAATGATAACAAAAAAGGGACAGGGGAAATATTTTTATTCGAATTATAAGTTTTCAACGTGGCCACCTTCGCAGACGATAACGCACTGCATGCGGGGGATTGTCGATAACAATGACGAACTCATCATGACTGGAGGAATTTCTAGAACTTCCCGTTTTATGACATCTTTCATGTCTGACGAATTCCGGGGGTTTGATGTGTACACCTTTGATTTCAGATAACCCCAGAACCAGAAATCCATGGGAGTGAGGTCGGGGGGGAACGAGTTGGCACGAAACTGAAAAGGTACGCACGATGACTCTTATCACCAAAGTTCTGTTGCAGCACTTGTCGAATACTTCTGGCAATGTGTGGAGGAGCACCATCTTGCATACATACAATGTCATTAATGACATTTCGCTGCTGCAATTCTGGAACTGCGTAGTTCTCCAACATTGCTTTATACCGAGCACCTGTGTCGGAGCACGATTGCATACCACTGGATGTGACTTCTTCGACGAAGTAAGGACCCAGAGTGAATGTCCCTGCGACGCCGCACCACACACAGGGCCCGATCATCACGAAATAGGGCCCTGGGCAAATACAAATTTTTGGGCCTTTGCACTTACGAGAAATTACATATTACGCATTTAATCCATTTGTGCCTGGATATTTTTGCGACTTTCTACGATTTTTACTGATAACAGAACTAATAGATCAATTTCTGATGTCAACTTCTTGAACAAGGGATGATTTCTTTTAAAATCATTATGCATAAAAATCGAAATATCAACATCCTACTGGGTCATGTTAAAATATTTTGTAGAGTTGAGGATCCATACTCATGAATAAAGGCTAGGAAAAATAAATAACGTTTTCGACTAATAGCGAAAATGCCGTCCCAAAAAAGGGACACTAGGCCTAAATGGGTTAAGTTGTTTTGGGCACATGTAGCTGCAGATATATATATCGAGTTTAAATACCAAATATATGAATACATTGCAGTAAAGAATATTAAAGGACTTTAGTAAATATGAATAACAATTATTTTCACAAATAATGAATATCTAGACACTTACTACATACACTTCTATACTAAACTTCTTTACGATATAAATGAAAAGAATTGCAAAAATTACAGTACTTATCTTAAAACTGATACGATCTTTTTAAATAATAATACTTACAAAAAGAGACTTAGACGTTGGCTCACGAACTTTGACCTAATGCTGATGGGTTTTACAGGAGCCTTAGTGGAGTAAAATGCCAGAGAATTAGCTGCCAGCTCTTGAGTATTTTCAAGAAAATGGCGAATTAAATATTCGTACAAAGTTTTTTTTAAGAATTTAATTTTTTTAATAAATAAAAATGTGTTGAAAAGGTACAAAATTTTTGGGCCCTTGAAATGCGTGGGCCCCGGTCGCCCTGCCCATAAGCGGGCTCTGACCACACCAGTCACGTGTCTGTCGTATAAAGGCACTGGTGCCACACCGTGAGGATTTTCTGACGCCCAATGAATGCAGTAGTTCTTGGAGTTTACGTTCCCTGTCAGGGTGAAATGTGCTTCGTTGCGTCGATAATATCCGCAGCAGCCACCTGCTTATCTCCATCCTATCTGATTTGGAAAAAAAAAATCGCAAAATCGACACGTCCGTTGGTTGTCTCCAGGTGCCAACGCCTGGAAGCACCGGAATCGATAAGGACACATGCGCAGAATTTGGAGAACTGTGGTTTTCGGTACATCCAAATTGCGGGAAATGTTTCTTACTGTATATGCAATGGCCCTGTAATCGTATTACGCACTTCTGCAACAACTTCAACGATAATACGGTGTTGTCCGGATCGCGGTCTATCGCATGTGCATCATAAGCGTAAAGTTTTCAAAATTATTGGGGGGGGGCCGGGCCCCACAACCCCATATACACTCATGTCCATAAATTAAGGATAATGAAGTTCAGGCAAAGAAAGAGAAAGAAGCAAAACAAATTTGACTCATTTGTAAAGTCTATTTATTAAACAAAAAGTAAAGAGCAAAAAAGATACTATATGTTTGACATAATTAATAAAAATTGCAAGTTTTACTCCCTTGACCCAATTTCAAAAAAGAACCTATTTACAAAAAACAGTATAACATGGTTAATAGGATGGTTAATACGGAGTATGTCTCCCGGACGATGCAATACAGGCCTGACAACGCCTAGGCATGCTGAGTATCAAATGATCAATCTGATCTTGGGGAATATTACACCACTCATCAAGCAATGCACTCCGAAGTTCCGGTAGACAGGTGGGAGGGGGTTGACGGGCTGCAATTCGTCGGCCAAGCATATCCCACACATGCTCTATTGGATTCAAGTCCGGTGAGTATGCTGGCCAATGCATACGGGTGATATCCTCCGATTGAAGGCATTCGTCTACAATGTTTGCACGGTGAGGACGGGCGTTGTCATCCATAAACACAAATTCAGCACCCATGGCGCCCCGAAACAAACGTACATGTTGTTCCAGAATGACATCCCGATAGATGTGGCCTGTCATCGTTACACTCTGAACATGCAGGTCAGTTCTGGAACCAAGAATAATTCCTCCCCAAACGAGCCATCCTGCACCCCCGTAACGGTGTCTTTCAATGGTGTTCTCTTGGTGGTAACGGGTACCTGGCGCTCTCCAGATGAATGTCCGGCGAGAATCAGACTCCAAACTAAACCTGGACTCGTCGGAAAACATCACACAAGACCACTGTTGCGGTGTCCACAATGCATGCTCTCTACTCCAGGTTAATCGCAGGCGACAGTGAGTTGAGGTAAGTGGAAAACATCTGACAGGCCTACGAGCATATAGACCAATGTGCCCTAAGCGTCTGTACACGGTCTGCCTTGAAACTGTCGTACCGGTAGCTGAAGAGAGCTGACGAGACAGGTCTGATGCTGTACTCCGTCTGTTTCTTTTGGCAGTAACTGCCAAATAGCGGTCCTCATTCGGCGTTGTAACTCGGGGGCGACCTGTGCTGTAACGTCTACTCACATTACCATCATCTTGGAATCGTTGCCAAAGCCTGGAGATGACACTCTGGGCGATTCCAAGTTCCTCGGATACTTCCAGCTGGGTACGTCCACATTCCAGTCGTCCGATAATTCTGCCACGTAAAACATCATCCAAATGCCTCCTTTGTGCCATAACTATGCGGTTTTTGCACTGAAAGGCTTTCACAGCGCTTGTGAACAATTTTACTTCTTTGCCACCATTCCTTATATACCCCTCTCTTACACTCTCGTCATTGTGACGTACCATCCACGCCATCTGGTGGTTTCCTGTAATTTGCATATTCTTCTTCAAGATGTGTGTAATCATTCCACAAGTGAAATTTTTATTTTAGAGATCAATTTCTGTGTGATTCTGAATTATCCTTAATTTATGGACATGAGTGTATTTACGTCAGTGGTGTATATACATATATGTGAGTTGCAAAAGTCGTAACCCCCCCCCCCCCATGAAAAATGTCTGGCTACGCCACTGATTCACGTACATATAACTTACTCATAGTTGCCAACTACTATGGAATATAATTATCCACTTTTTCCACATGATTTTTCGGCTTAAAATATAGCAAAATTTTTGTGCTGCGCGCGCGAGCTGGTTACTCTTTTGAAAAAAATAATTTAAAAATATACTGTTTACAAAAAGTGGTTAGTTATATTCCGTAGTAGTTGGCAGCTATGACTTACTATATATAAGTGTCAATTATTGGAGGCGCTCGATCTCTATGGGTCCATAGAATTCTACACCAATGTAAGGTAAGTATCCATGTTAGTATCTTCCTACCCTGTTATAAGTTAAAAATAGAAGCAAAGTAAAAAATCCAAAGGAGGAAAAAAAAAAAACATTTTCGGTGAGATAGTGCATTTTAGACACCTCTGAACTTTTCTTCATTTCATACTTTACATTGCATAATCTGATTTTAATGAATCAGAGCCTGGCGACGGCAGCTTATAGTAACATCGTGTGTTACAGGGCGTCACAATGAATACTAAATCATGATTGAAATCAAAAGATGAAAAAATTTTAAAAGTAAAGGTTTTTTTAAACATTTGTAAATGGCTTGAATACTTCATTTTATGCTAGTATAAATTAGTTTTCTGCATTGAGTGATAAATTATTGGGTGGGCTCAGCCCCTATTCACAATTTATTGGGGGGGGGGTCGAGCCCCACGAGCCCATATAACTCTACGCCTATGATGTGCATCCCGTTTCTTCAAATTTCTTTACCAAATCACGTACACTATTTACGGGAACTCGCGATAAACTCGCCACATGCTTCAGCAGCATTTTCTCCGCTCAGATAAAAAAAAAGCTTTATCAATTCACCACGTTGTTTTCCTGAAAGTGTCATCTTCTTCACGAAACGAGACGCATTGGCACGAACATGAAGAAACAATCTTTCCGCACTTCTTATATCACAAGAGTGTTCTCTGTGATGGGTGCTTGTACTGCCTAGCCCAGTGAATTATGCAAAGTGCATCCATTACACCTTGTCTTTTAGTGTGATTGGTTCTTTATGATGATCTTCTTTGCAAATGTTTTACGCGGGCCAATTTACGTCATACGTGTCTTGTTCTAACGCCATTTAAGGTTTTCCCATGCTCTGGTCCATTTGCGCACGAAAAAAGTGGGTGCTGCCATTAGAAAATTTCAAAATTAAACCTGTATATATATACAGGTGGTCAAAATTCAAAATTTCTATTAGCTTCCTTCGAAATTCTATAGGGGCGTAGCCAGCGTTCGTTTTCAAACAAATAATTTGTATTGGGATCTAAATTTCATAAAAACGCAATTGATATATCTCTCCTCTTTCACACGGTATTCTGTTTCCATACCTCGAAAGAATTTCCTGGGGCTCCCAGACAGCACAGCAAACTTGCATTAAGCTTGATTTATCAAGTCAATAAACTTGAATTTAGCTTGAAAATTTCAAGCGTGTAAGCTTAATGCAAGCTTGAATCAAGTGTTCAAGTTTACGCTTGCCCAGCTTGCATTAAGCTTGACATAGCAAGCTTGAATCAACAATAACACGGCTTGAATCAACAATAACATGACATAGCAAGCTTAATTTCAAGCTTAAAAATATCTTAAATACACGGGGGCACCCGTCGGCGAACTCGCCGCACATATTTCATTTTTCCACGCATTTTCCCCTCTATGCTGAAATTTCAAGTTAATTTAATCAGTTTCCATCAAGTGTCCGCGGCTGGGATCGAACTCGGGACCTAAGGGTTGGGAAGCCAGCGTCCTAACCATTCCGGTAATCTACCTCCCGCTGGCATGACTAAAGTTTGAAGTGACTGTCATGGTTGTCACGCCTTTTTCTGGCGAGATCGATCAGTGCCCGATGCCGATCTGTTTCTTTTATTTTTCCGTGGGATGAATAAAAATTAAAATAATGTTATGTGTGATTTATAGACTCTACTAACAGGGAAATAAGCATAATATAAGCTTGATTTAAGCTTATGTGCTGTCTGGGATGAGACCCGGGCATTTTACTAACCAACAAATGCACCTTTTTTGGAACAGTTGATTACTGTATAAACCACTTGACCTGCATTTATATAAGTCGAAACAAGGTTCACGGAACAGTTTTTTCGGGGCATCTACTGCCACATAAAGTTATTTGTATGAGAAGTTGTTGAAATAATTATATATTCTGAACCCGAAATGTGGTGTGAATTAAGGCAACAGCTACGGTCCGAGCGACTTCCGATCTCCGGCTACGAAGTACCAACGGCCAGTGGTCAGTCATCTTTCAACGAATGCCAGCTCGGGGTCTTAAAGACAGGGTTCAGATTGAGCCACGTGCTCTGCCACGGCTACCTCAACTAATTGTCCGAGATAGCCGTGGCTCTGCCCAGCGACGCAGTATGCGGTGCGAAAATCGACGCTATTTCTATGCTGGGAACGGCAACTAGATGCGCAAATACATTAGCGTAATAACAATAACACACGCGCAAAAATCCAAATTAACAGTTCAATGACGTGAAGTGAAGCAAGTATATTCCTTACTGGTTACATACGTCACGCAGTAGCTAGATTACAAAATAATAATGCATATGCGAAAAAGCAAAATCTTTCGGACTTTTTTTTTTGCAGTGTACAGTATATTTATAATAATTTGATGAATGGAAATGTCACTAATTGCGTCTTTTCATACATCTTGCAATGTTAGAAATTTGCTTTGCCCCCATGGTCACCATCAGCTTTTACCATGACACCCAAAATGTGTAGCAACCCTAATGACAAATACTGTTTTAATGAGAAATACTGTTAATAATTTAATGACAAATACTGTTCAAACAAAGAAACCTGGTTTTCATTGAAATGAGTCCGCTAACTTGGACAACACTGCATTGAGTATATAGAACAGTAAGGTATGGGGCAGCGAAGCTGTCCACCTTGGCGGCTAGTATAATTTAAATAGCAAAAAACCATACACATACACACACACAAACACACACGGTCATTCTGAAAGTAAATACAAAATAAAGAAACCACACTAAGCCTCTTCTTTTGTTTTATTTTGAAAATTATTTTGAAATTGGTTTTATTTTGAAAATATTTTAGGAATTAGCAAAACAACCGAAGACCTTTCCCCTGACTAGGAAGAGGAAGCAAAAGCAGAATTAACACCAACACAAAAGAAAAAAAACGTAAAAATATGAACTTGAACGCAAGAACTTGAAAAATTGTAGTCCACATATTAAAAAATCAAAGCCGTACTCCGGTCCAAATGAACGTACAGACGCCGGGCACGTGCACTGCAAAAAAAAAAGTCTTTTATAAACTGACTGAAAAAAACTGTCAGCCATGACGCTAGTTTATTAACGCATTTTCTACAGAAGTCTTCCGTATTTTTTTCTGTATACGGAAGATTTCTGTAAAATAAACTGAGCATCTGTAACATTTAAGGAAGACTTCTGTAAATAAAAAGAGGAAATAAACTGGCTGACAGTTTTTTTCTGTAAATTTCACAGACTTTTTTGCAGTGTGTAGACCGGCACTCACTTCCCTAATGATTGAGGGTGTGTGCGGATATTTGCTATTTAACCTTTTGACTCGCGGTGGTTGCGTCGTGAAACCTCTTTACTTCAGAGCTTCACTGCTAGTCACAAAAAAAAAAAAAAAAATGGTTTAACATGTGGTTTTATGGTAAAAACCTTTCTTAAATTTTTATATTGTTATAATTTAATGGGGGAGGATATTGTTAAGTTTTTATTTAAAAGGGGAGCCAATGATCATTATAATGGTTAGTACAAATTTTGCGCTGTGCATATGAGAGAAATATTAAAATCTTACCTGAATTGTAAACCGCATAAGGACACCACTAAATCCTGAAATTTAGTTTACTCAAATAATAACTATATTTTTTTCCAGACATGTCTTTATTTATTTGTATATTATATTCATTGCACATACAGTTTATCAACACATCCTAAATATGTCATTCAATAATAATTAATACTTTATGATCAATTATTTCAGAGAATTATACTAAAATATCGGGTACCCTTCAATTTTGAATATTAACAAATTTATTTCAAAAAGTATTTTTACTTATGAAAGTATTTATCTAGAAAATTCTTCAAACGATTAAATCCCTTTTGTACTATAATCATTTAAACATTAATTATACCAATACAATCCACTTAAAATATCATTTCAAAAACACTAAAATACTTTTTATATGCATAATAGGGTAAAAATAAATTTATCATACCATGTTGGGGCAGATGTAGTAATACCTCTCGAGTTCACAATTTCTCCCGCATCAGTTTTACAAATTTTCGAAGTTCATAATTCTAAAGTTTCACTAATTTAGCGATACATTGTCACTCAGTCCACAATATTACGGTGTCTCACAAAGTCTGTGAGATTATACTATCGCCAAGTCCACGATATTGCGATAATTTAGCGTTCCTCTCATAGTTCATAGTCCACGATATTGCGATGGCCTAGCGTTCTTCTGATAGTTCATTTCTCTAATTTTGATTTCGTATACAGTTGGTGCACCACAAAATTCTTCATCAGCTGGAACAGTTCGATCTTATAAGAAATGATTTTTGTAATCAACGAAATTCTTATAACTTAGATGAAAGAATTTTCAAAATCTTCATCAGCAGGATTAGGCGATATTTCCTAAACGAGGGAATAGATGTATCTGCGGAACAGTTGATCTCAGACGAAATGATGACTACCAACGAAACTCTTATAACTTAGATGAAAGAATTTTCAAAATGTTCATCAGCAGGGATTTCCGAGTGGCAGGCATTAATTTCTTCAAACAGCGACGAAACAGACATCCAGCCGGAGGCATCGGTCGATTTCAGGAGAATGAGACAGAGGTCTCAAACCCTTCAATCTTCCGAGAGGCCTGGCTTGCTTTTCTGAAATTTCAAATCGAACTGACAAAACCGTTACCGAAGTTCTGTAGCTTGACTTACGCCAATTTGGCTAATTCTTATGTTTTTGGCACAAAGTTACAGTATCCACTGCATATTTTCAATTGTAGCCAATAGAGATAAAAATCACATGGGGCTTCCCTTTTCCTTGTAAACCTGAAAATTTATGAGTTTCTTGACTGTGTCTGGCGAAAAGATTATCTTTGCATCGCAGTTACGTTGTTTATAGAAATATGATATCACCCAGTGTGGTCTGAAGATCCCTCCTCTGAAAATTCGATGTCTGTGCGGTCCCGGTGAATGAACTCTGGGAACTTGGGGGGGGGGAAAATTTGTATTTCATACTTGAAGAATCTTAAAAACTTCGCATATACTTGTACTTTTTCCAGAGCATGATTGAAAAATGTTATGCCTTCGCATAACAACCTTACACAGGCAAAACGCTGAAGCAAATCAGCCGGCTGTGTCAGAAATCGTCTTTAGGTCTGACGGCCCAGATGAGCGATTCGATCGACCGCCATGTTGTTGATGGCTAAATGGATGGATGGCAACGGCTGCACTTTTTCAGCGTTGGTCTATCCAGTTGGTCTTAAATATTGATGCGAAAATTCTTGCTCTTCAAAGGGTAAAGATTCTGCTTTGTAGCGGTGTTTAGTTTTGTGGTTACACATGGAGTTGTTTCTATTTATTTATTTATTTTATTTTATTTTATTGTCCGTACACATATATGCATACGTATTATGTCTAAAAAAAAATCCATCAAAGGCTGTTTATAATTTGTGAATGTCCGAAAATCGGGGGAGAGTTTTTAATTAAAAATAGACAAGATTTTATTTCTCTTATAATTAAGCTTATCAGAGCAAAATTTAAAGCCTAACGGTATAAACGTGCGATAGGCGTCTTCAAAGATTAAAGATTCTAAAACTCGCGAAACTAAATAAAAGATGCAGTAGACATCCTAATGCTTTCGCAGTTTTATAAAATTGAATTAAAACAATATCTGTAGTCTATTCCCAGCTAATCTGAATCTGAAACTTTTTGAAAATATCTTGCTCATTCTGTCGTTTTATGTCAGAGATTATTAACTTTTAACTCTTAACGCCATTATAAATACATGACGCAGAAATGACATTGATGACACATGCTATTTAAAATGCATTCTTTTGAATGTAATTACTGAAAAGCTCAATCTCTTATTAATTAATTAAATGTCGAGGATATGTATGTCTTTCTCAACGAAAAATCCTGATTTAATGAAAAGCCATTTTCTTTTAAAAATGACCAAAAACCGGAGGAGATGTTATAATTTTTAAAAATTAGATAAATGTATGTTCTAAAATTCGTAAGCGGATTGGTAAGTTAAAAATGCGTAAGCATATCGGATGACATCGTAGAAACTTGGTAACATCGTAGAGTTGATAAAATTAAGTTTTAAATTACGCTAACCACATCGGTGAGATATATTGAGGTACATAAATATATCCATTAAGATAAGAGTTGGGATCTCTTTTTTAACCTCCTTATTAAGATTTTGTTAATTATTATTTTTATTTATAAAAATACCTCAGAATTTTGTCTTTATTTTCAACTAACTATTTTTGTTGCATCTGTTTCAGGAAAGAACATTTTAACTGTGAAAGAATTTTAATGAATTATAATGAGCAATTCAATCATAATTGAGAAAATATTCATCTATTAAAAACTGTCACTACGTTTACATAACGTCTAAACATAAATCTTTCCTAAAAACTTAAATTTTATAGCACATGATTTTTATCATTCTTAAGCCTAGGTTCTGAAGCTAATTATTCAAACTAAGAGTAAATATTTTTATTGTACCGAATTATTAATGCAAAATTAACACAATATAAATAATTTCATGGTATATTTATTAAAAGATAAGTAAGCTAATCTATAACATATTAATATCTTTATGTATTTTTAGTATTAAGGGACATTATAATATGATCACCTTCATTACCTTTAATTATGTACCTATGCTTCTAATAGTAAACCATTACTTAATTATCTAAAAACATATTTAACTATAGTACATCATTTTGAAAAGTATATTCCGTTGAATAGAATTTTTTTTTTTTCATGAAAGTGTGTGTTCTAAATATTAAACTTATACTTATCTTGTTACCAGTATATAATGAGCTCGCCATTAAAGAAAAAAAAAACACTTTTGCGTGTCTTATTTATTTAATGTAAGAAAGAATACATATTGTTGCAGAAAATTCTGCTTGATTTGTGGGCTCGTCGTTCTAAAGTCCAGTAGGCGTAGAACATTCTAGTAAAGAGTCCACTTGTCAGGGTTGAAGACGAACTTTATTGCTTTTAGGACTTCGTCGAATAATCAGCTGTACAAAATTCACAAGCATAATCGGACAGCAGCGTGCTTATCACAGTCCGCGTAGTGCAGAAGTTTTCGCAAATGCTGCATTTCTCGCACAAAATAAAACACTTCCACAGACAAAAATTCAGTGGAAACATACCAGGGAAATCCTAAATGTCCTTTAGGACTCAGTAATGAAGAATTTACACATAGCACTTAAAAACAAAGCTTCAAAAAGAAAGCGAAAATACCGCTTCTATAGCGTCAATACAAAGCCTTAACCCTTTGTGGCGCAACCCTTTCCCAATGCTGAAAAAAGGGCAGCCGTTGCCATCGCTCGACTTAACTACCAGCAAGATGGTGGACGATCGAAACGTTCATCGCGTGCCACAGATCTAGAGACCCTTTTTTGACGACAGCTGGCTGTGCGCGCACAGCCAGCTGCGACAAAAAAAGGGTCTTTAGATCTGTGGCACGCGATGAACGTTTCGATCGTCCACCATCTTGCTGGTAGTTAAGTCGAGCGATGGCAACGGCTGCCCTTTTTTCAGCATTGCGCAATCATCCAGCTGTTCTCGGATTCTTACATTTTTCAGCAGATGTTAGTGCTGTTAAAAATAATCGTGACAATTTTTTTTTCCGGAAAATGACGTTCTAAAAAGTAAAGGATTCTCGTGGAGCTCTGTCACCCGCCACTATTTTTATAGAAATCCAATCTATTCTTCGTGATTGGCAACAGTCAAAACGTCAGAGTTGGGGGTTTCCCAGAGCGGGATCACTGAGCGTTAAAGGGTTAAGCTTTCGCGGACATCTGCCTTCTGATCAAGCAAAAGCAAGACTGACTGTATCGGGGCCGCCTGTACCTATTTTTACTCTCCCACGTACATTCCAGAAAACTCGAAACCTCTCTAAAGAGTCCCCGAACCATGGCGTTCTGATTACGTCATAGAAATATCAATCAATACAAAGCTAATATGTGATATTAATGCAGGAAAAACACCATTACAAGCCCCATTAGGAAAATCGTGCCAAATGTCCGAGATCTCGCCAAGCTTGGCTACTTTCAAAATTTTATGGTGGAAAAAAGGTATTTTTCAAATGCCCTCATTTCCCCCCACCTGACCTTATATGCTTCATTGGTTTGAATTCGAATATCAAAAGCGTCAAGCGTAGTTTAAGAAGTGCCACTTATTCGTTGGCAATACAGGCTGAAAACATTTTTTCTGATTTTTCTAATTAGCATAGGTTTATCGTAACTTACATTGAACGTTTAGTGCCGCTTGTGAAGAGACTTTCCTACAAAAGTTCAAGTCCCTGACATATTTAATTTGTTTTAGAATATGTTCCTAAATCTGCTGATTTTCTAAACTACATTCTTAACGAATCATTAATTGCATGCTTTTTTCTAAAGATCTAATAATTGATCTTCTTAAAAGGCATAGAAAAGAAGAGAACTCTCCATTTTTGTCGTTCTCGTTAAATTCCGATATTTTAAAGATTCTCTCAATTAAAGTACTTGATTACGTTTTTCTGTTATTTTCTCCACATACAGCCTGAGCTTTTTTTTTTGTCAGAACAAAATGACTCTTCAAGGATTTCCTGCTTCTTTTTTACAAAATACTGAACGGATATATTTTTCTTTTTTTTTTTTCAGAATATGCAACAATGCTAGTGTGGCTGTGCTCGGCAAAAAAGTATTCCAGAACTTAAAGAGCTTAAAGTACTTGTAAGTAAATCACTAATGCTTTCATTTATTTAAGGTTTATCCTATTAATGCAATTTCCAATTCTAGATTTTGTCTTAATTTTGAGTAGAAAATAATTTATTAGTTTGTATGTATGCATATATATGCGTGTGTGTGTGTGTGTGTGTGTAATGACAAAATCTTTCTTTTTAATGCAGGGATACAAGGTTGTTTTTTTATTTATATTTTTATAAAAAGCATTAGCGTCTCACTAAAAAAGTACATTTTTTTAGTCTTTTAATATAGATTTTTGAAGAATTTCAAGCCTTATTATTCTAAAAGTGTTTCATCGCTTTGAAAGTGAAATTACTGTTGTGTAAGCAGTTGAATTAAGTAATTATTCTTAAATGACGTCACGCAAGCGTCAATATATAGGATACAAAAATACACCAGAGCAGTGCTCACTAGCATGGGCCTTATGTACGCTGACACACACAAAAAAACTTTTTGTTGAATCCAGAAAAATTTTGTTAAATCACGAAAAACTTTCCAATTGAAGTATTGCGCCAACGAAATTTTTATTAAATTAACAAAATTAATTTCTTAAGATTTTTTTGGTTGTTTCAACAAATATTTTGTTAATTTGTGCATGCTATTTGTTTAAAAGGTTTATTAAATGAAATTCGGAAAAAAATATTTGGTTGAATCAATAAAATGTCTGTTAACCGGCGTGTTAAAGACTCGTTCAACAGAATAATTTAAATGAGGTAACAAAATTATTTTGTTGTTTTTACTGTGCTGTTTTCTTGACCCAACCAAACAGTTGATCGAAAGTTTCATAACTAAGTCTAATAAATTTATCTAATCATAAAAATTTAAAATCTAATCATAAAAAAACGAATTTAATTTAAAGAAATTGAATGTAAGTTTTGCTTCTCTTTTCGTTCTTTTTTTTTTAGAAAATAAACTTAACAAGACGATCAGAATCACCTTTGTTTTCGTAATACAATACAAATTTAAGTTAAAAAAAACTAACAATCGGTTATCCCGGGTATTATTTTAATTACCGTACTACGATTGATTTTACTAAGAAATTTAGGCTTGTTCAGAAAGTATCTGAAATGGCTTCCTGTTCTGCAATAAAAAGCCACAACAAATATATTTATTACACATGATTTTATATTTTTATGAATATTCAGGGTATCCCTTAATTCATTTGTCAAACTCTAAACATAGATAAATTACGTATAACCAACCATGTTTTACTGCAAAAATAATCAACAAGAACTAGTGATAAAAGGTAAATTTAATAAAAACTTATATATTATACACATACCACACTAAAATGGCACCATAAGTACCATTGTATGTATTATGGTACCCCCGTATATTTTACAAAGTTTTTATTAATTTTAAGCACTCTTTTGTATAGCAATGTGGGTTTGGAAATGAAAACTGCATGAAAAAAATAAATAAACCTAGAAATGGCGAGGAAATGAAAAATGCTCTTTATTTACATAACAATGCAAAAAGTACTGAAATGTGTCAGCACCAACATCAATACAGGCCTGGTAGAGATTTACTGGCGAACACTTTCGAAGATGCTAGATGTTGTTTTGCAATGAGGTCTCATCAAAGTCAACGGGAATCTCGTCGACGGCGTCTTAAAATGCAAGGAGCGTGCTTTGAGGAGAATTCGATTCCTGATCAATCTGGTAAACGTACTTTCCAAGTGACTGGACCACTTCGTCCAATCCATCAAGGGCGAAAGGCGACATTGAGGTAATTACGCTCATTATTTTGGAAATAGGGTAGAGCTCTATCAATCTCAGAAGGTTTTATATTTCCGATCCCACATTGCCATAGATAAAATGCTTCTTCATATTTATCTTCTATACAAGCCAAATTTTAACATGTAAAGTCTAGCTCATAAGTTCAAGGACACGCTGTATATTCCCTTATAAGTAATCCCATGTTTATAATACGTTGATGATAGTTTTATGAAGTATGAAATATTATGAGTTAGTAAATTATATTGCAGTTAATACACAATTATTGGTGCACAAGAATCTAAGTGTGACTATTGTACATTTTATGTGTCCTCTTAAAATAATATTACTTATGTAACTTGAAAAAATCTCTAGGTATCTCAATGGAAATCAGATTCAAGTTGTTAGAAATCAGACTTTTACTGGAATAACGTCCCTTCGATTTTTGTAAGTCGTTCCTAATTTATTCTTAGTTTCTGTGTGTTTTTATTTGTATGTCCTTGTAAAAGTATCTGTAGCAATTCGTTTCGTAAAGCAATACCGTTTTTATTAGTTACAGACTATATCATTCATTTGGGTCTAATAGTATTCCATTTATACATCCATTTAGATATCCTCAAGGGAAATCGATCAATACAAAAGCTTGCATTGATTTCTTGCATTGCAGACATTAAGCTTGCAAATACAAAAAGTTGATAGTATCAACCGTTCAAGCTTTCAGTTGTTAAGGTTACGCAATTCTCCATGTTAAAAATATATATAAATTTCTTAATATTTTTTCATGTAACTATGCAATGATAAACATTATTTTTTGTTTTCTAAATCAGCTTTTTACCATTCTTTTCTGAATGGTAAATATGAAGTTTCGTTCGTTTAGATTGACATTATTTTGTGGTAAAAAAAAGGTTAGTATCGTAAAAATTTCGCCTGCTCAGCCTAAATACCTGAATATTGATAAAAATCTTTTTTTGATCTAGAGATATTTAAGATGTTTTCGAATGATTACGAAACCACGAGCTTTCAGTTTATTACCCATTTGCATTTAGGTTTTATGGTCTATTGTTATTAAAAATATCTTTCGATGTATTTTATGAATGTATAAATTAGGGATACAACGGATATGCGGTAAACATACTGCATCCGGCCTATCCGGCCAATATTCCGGATGATTGATAGTAGCCGGATATTACAAATATCCAGCAATACATCCGGCCTAAGACAGTATACAGAGAAATAACATAAATAAACATAATAAATGAATAAATTCTAAAAACTGCAACAGTAAAAAATCCGAAAAAACAATGTTTTGTGAAAATATTTTGTCTTTAATACTTTTTAGAATGTATTTTTATCATACATAGATAATGGGGGGAAAAATTAAGTAATTCTATCTTTTAATATTGGAGTAAATTATTACTGGAAGAAATTATTGTACAGAAAACACTGTTTTCAATCTTTGTAAGAATTTGGTTACCTTTTTTCCACCATAAATTGACTGATGAGAAAATATTCACCCCAATTTTGATAAAGTAAGGAAATTTGTTACATTGATTTTCCAACAGTTGAATGGAGATGTCTTTCTCTCAAGAACTGATCTTTTAAGATACTTATCTTACTCTTGAGGGAGAACATCTATAACATTGTTATTTGTATGACTTAAGTTGCAGTAAAATTGGTACTAAATTCATGAAAACAATCGCAAAAGGATTTCTGATTTTTTAATTAAATGAGTTGAAACTAATGAGAATGAGGAAATTTAAAGAAAACAGTAATAGCTCAGTGATCCAAGAAAACTAGTGAAACCTAAACAAAAAAGAAGAAAACACACTGCTATCGGATATCCGGATGAAAGTTTAGCCGGATATTCGGTATCCGGCCAAATTGATATCCGTTGCATCACTAGTATAAATATTTCGGAACGAGTAACCTTAAATCTTAATGCTCAGTATTTTATGGGTTTGAAATTCTACTCTTAAACAATCATAATAAAATGTAAAATATCCATTTTAAATATCATAATTTATTTTTAATTTTTTAAAAGTTATTCTCTGAATATGCAGTAAAACTTAATTTGTACCAGAGTTAAAACGTATAGTAGGGGACATATAGGAAGAATAATGATAGAATATGATATAAAACTGCTTGAATCTACTGAATTTTATTTATGAAAATCTAAAGGCTTTTCTTTCTTAAATGTTGGTAGGTATGGATTTTAATTAAAGAATATTTTATTTTTGAGTTCACTCAATGTTCCTGTGCTACTCTGCGAGTTTCAGTCATGAACAAATTCTTTAAAATAAATCTTAAAAAAAAACATGCTCCGAAGTTTACATTTGCTAACACCGATGTACCCAGACATTGTTTTAATATTTACTAGAGCCTATTAAATGTTTCCTAGACTAAAACAAGATAGCTATTTCAAAACCTACTGTACTTTATACAGCGTACTTTTATAATGTTCTTTGTCACCTCATTAACTTCAAAACAGGTAGAGCTATAGTCATAAAAGTAGGGTCCAGGTATATCAAAATAGCTATGCACAGCGCGATAATACCACTTACAGCACCACCCAACGGCTAAATTCAGAGTTAGCCTTCTTATCTCAAAAATGGTACACGAGTTACGGGAAAAATGTCAATCACAAAGTTATTCAGCAACATATTTAGTAATAGAAGACATTTTACGCACATTAATGTTAAAAATGGAGCGTGAAAACCTATTTGTGATGCTTGTGCCAGTGTGTCACATACCAAGTTGCACTGTGTGTAGAGGGAATTGCAAACCAGAGTTCAGGTGTTTAATGATGCTGACGGAATTCAGAACCAATACACAAATGAACTCTTTCATTATGAAGGATAAATTTTCTTATGCCCGAGTAATGCATTTTTAAAAAACACGACCAAAAAATGCACGTTTTACGCCTTCCATTTGTTGCTTTACTGTGCCCATTAATGTGAGCATCAATGAGCACACTGTTACCGTTCTTACTAAACTGATGATGCTGAACAGCTTTGTAACTGACTTTTTTCCCATAGGTCGTACCGTTTTTGAGATAAAAACCATAACTCGGAATTTAGCCGCCAAGTGGCGCAGTTTTATTGCGTAGCGCACTGCTACTTTACTATACCTAGACCCCACATTTATAACTTCAAATCTAGAAGTTCTGAAATTAAGAAGGTGACAAAGGACTTTAGTGATCACAATTTATAGCTAAAGGAAATAAATATAATATGGTTTGTGCCAACATAAAGTAATCTTAGTCCTATATTTTGTTGCGAAAAATTGAGTGATTAATTTACGCCTTTGCGGTTGAATTATAAATTGCCCCTTTTTGTATGAAGTGTTAACCGTGAGATCGAGCTTCAAATAGCAAATTAATTGGTGTCCTATAAGGGATAAATCTCCGACAGACTTAGTAATTTAATTTTCGAATTAAACTGAAGCTGACTATTAGTTTATTGCAAAGATTGTAATTAAAGGAAGATTAATTTAGCTTGTTTCAGGTTTAATGTTTAATGGTGCATTACCTCATGTGACATTATGTCATTAATTGAGAATTTAAAAGCTCAGGCTATTGGTAAATGTTAATATTATTCTTAAAAGTAACAAATTTAAAACACTTTGCACTATGCAATATTGAACCTGAGTAATTCGTGAACAAAGATTTGTGTAAGACTTTAACTTAATTACATCTTTAAAATATTTTTGAGAATTTAATTGTAACAAGGCATTAACACATAAAGCAGACACTCTGTAGAAAAATATCGTGTATCCCAAATTTCTACCGGCAACAGAGAGAAAAAAAAGACCGGTAGAGCATATTGAAACAAATACTTTTCACCATAAGATGTTGTGGTTTCAGATTTTTCAATTCATGGATAAGCGAATTCGTAAAAGGTGCGTATTTATGAAAGTTCACAGTGTCCAGGATGTTCTAAGGAGCAACACAGGGCATAAGGATGAAAACACAAGCTTTTGTTTTTAGGAATTTGTAGAAGAAATACTAAAATCCACACTAATCCAATTGTATTCTAATAATATTTTTAAAACGAAGTTTATTTTTCTTAAATTTACACGTTTTGAGGTCCCCTGAATCGGAAAATCTCTTTCTTAAGAGTTGGCTTGTGTATCTGTTGTCACCATGGCGCAAAAACAAATAATAGCAGGAAGTCAACATTCGATATTCTGAATCTCCATCACATTAAACTGACTCATGAAGATTTTTTTTCCTATTTACCTAGATTAACTAATTTAGGAAAGAGTTGTGGCTGAAAAATGAAATCGGGCTAAGTTGTTTCAGGGGCGGCCCTAGGGTACGTGGCGTCCTCCTGCAAACCTAAAAGTGGCGCGCTCTTTTACGCTTTAGATGAGTGCTTCCAAACCAGCGGATCGGCAATAATCGAAAAAAAAAATGCCCACCGACATCAGCTGCTGACATACAGCATCGAGAAAAGCGAATTTAGAATACTGCCTATCCTAACTCACAGAGCTTTTATCAGGTTGTAACGAAAGTTTTCCGCCAAATCTGCCTGAAAAACTCACTTCTAACTCCTTAGATAACTGTTTATGAACTTTCGGTATCAAACCTGCACAGTGTCACATGATACAACAATAGTACTTAAAGCTGCACTCATAATTCGTTGATATTCTGTAGCTGACTTTTTGCAACACAACTGGAAGTAAAGGATGGTTCTAATCCTCTAGAGTGATAGTGTCATTTGAGACACCTTGTACTTAATGATAACTCTATTTTTTACAGATTTCACACCATAGTGTTATAAAGTAAGTCTCTTTCTTCCAAATGCCAAAAATCGTTTGACAAAATATGAGCAAATACGCCAACGCGAACTGTGTGCTGACGATGTTTGAGGTGGCGCGAAACTTTCGTTACAACCTAATAAATTCTAGTCGCTTTTACCTGCGACTGACCCTCACCTGAATTGGTTAAGATACCAGTTAGTCCTTCTTTAGGTTTTCATAATGATTTCTCAGAAGTTTTCAGATACGCTAGATTATTTCCATTTCTTGAATTGCCTGCCTAGAAGTTACTCAGTAATGCCGCTCCGTGCCGCTGCACGGAAAAAGTAACTATATAGAAGTCATGCTCAAAATCGC
Organism: Cheiracanthium punctorium; assembly: GCA_038373885.1. Lineage (NCBI taxonomy): Eukaryota > Metazoa > Arthropoda > Arachnida > Araneae > Cheiracanthiidae > Cheiracanthium > Cheiracanthium punctorium. Next base: position 70,347 of record JAWZYV010012729.1, on the reverse strand, counting down.
GTGAAATGATATCCAAGTTTAAGCGTAATGTTTGGCAAAATACCATCAAATGTCGCAAAAAATTGAAATCCTTTTAAATTACTCCAAATAAGTTATATCACGCATGTTTAGCGAGATGTCGACAAACGGTAATGTGGACCAAGGAAAATAAAACGCTGTCTATTTACCAGGTTAACATGAAACTTAAGTTAAACTGTCAAACAGCGGTTCTCAACCTTTTAACGTCGCGCCCCCCCAACAAAGGCTAACTTACGGTGGCGCGCCTCCCCCTCATATTTTTTCAGCATACATTCAGTTTTTCAATTTTTAATAATGTGTTGAAAATGCATTATCATTATTAACTTTATTTGGTTTTTCTTGAGATGGCAACGTTATCTCCAAAATATGAATTTAAGAATTTCGTTTTGCCGATGGCAACTAGTTGTAAAAATTCTATACTATGATAAGTTTGTGAAGATTTCCGTTGGGAAATAAGTTTTTGAATTAAAAGTGTTTTAAGAGTTCTAACGTTTTATTTTCTTGATTGTGTATCGTTAGATTGTAGCTAGTATTTATTTTAATTTAGAATTATTATTGCCGTGGTGGTATTTGATGAGTATACAAATGCCAAAAGCGTTTTAGATAAACGACTTAGTGCAGTTATTAATTTTTGGCGTCCGCTTATTAGAAAGCTGATTTGGTATTTTAACTAACTCGTGATACGCTTTAACATAATGAATATTTAGTCGAATTTTTTGCAAAATAATGCTATCAGTAAAGTTTGAATGATCATTTTAATCCAAAATGGGTATATTTTTGAATAAAAATGGGAGTAAATAAGATGATTTTTTAAAAACATGCATTACTTCTTGCTCTTTGGTTTTTCTCACCCCCCCCCCTGCAAACGTTCTGCTCCCCACCCGCTTGGGGGCGCGCCCTACAGGTTGAGAACGCTGGTGTAAAACAGTCATAGTAGCCGAAATTATAACCTAGATAAACAATTTCCCGCAAATCCGTCGAGTAATGGTTAGTTATCAGTGATTATCCTTTAACCCTTTGAGGCGCAAACCTTTCCCAATGCTGAAAAAAGGGCAGCCGTTGCCATCGCTCGACTTAACGACCAGCAAGATGGCGGACGATCGAAACGTTCATCGCGTGACACAGATCTGGAGACCCTTTTTTGACGCAGCTGGCTGTGCCTGCCCATTTTTCAGCATTGGCCAATCTGTCCAGTTGTTCTTCGCGTTCTTCCATTTTTCAGCAGATGTCAGTGCTGTTAAAAAGAATCGTGACCATTTTTTGACGGGAAATGACGTGCTAAAAAGTAAAGGATTCTCGTAGAGCTATGTCACCCACAATTATTTTTATAGAAATCAAATCTATTCTTCGTGACTGGCAACAGTCAAAACGTCAGAGCTTGGTGTTCCCAGAGCGGGAACACTGCGCGTTAAAAGGTTAAATTCTATATATGCGTACTTATAATATATGTGTAGCTACCGGAAAAAAAAGCGCCTTTATTCGCCCGTCCCTCACTGAATAAGGAAGTGAATATATACCAAAATAAAGTGTACATATAATTAAGGTTTAGTAAATTAAAATTTACTTTATTCGTAACCAATTGTCACACGTAACTTGTTGTTCAGTGAAAGACGAGCAAGTGGATATTTTTTTCCGTAGTAGTGCACGTTTGATTGGTAATTACATAAAGCATTTAAAGATGTTCAATAATGTATGACTGAAATATTTGATTTAAAAATACATAATGGGATTTATCAAAATTAAATCGTATTAAGTAAATGTTTTTTAAGAATAAATTAATTAGCGACTTACATAGGATTAATTTAACTATTTCATTTGATATTAAACGCTCGTAATGGGTAATGCCGTTAAGTAGTATCTTGTCTAAGTAAATGATAGATTTGAGTTTTATTATAATCATATTAAATTTGAACTACAAATAAAGCAAATGATTACTTCATTTTATATTTGCGAATAAATTTATGTAAATGTAAGCTTGAAAGTATTTCATGTTTTTTATGCAAGCTGAGTCAAAACCTTCTTAAAACTTTCTCAAAAAGATAATTTAATAATTTTTCAGTTTTGAAAGTTTAATCTTTTAATTAAATTCGGAATAATCCTCGAATGAGTTTTTAAAATTAATGCTTTGAAAAAAAAAATTAGAAAGACTTTATTTTCGTTTTTTTCCCCATAAAAAAATGAAATTATATTTCTGAATGCTTTTTTATTTTAAAAAATGGGGAACTTTTTCAGGTAGCCTCTTTTTTTGAAACTACCGCGGGCTATACAATTAGCGTAGGCGTTACTTATCGTTTAGTAAGTTGTAAGAATTCCGATTAAAATGACGAATATAACAAAGACATTTCATTTCACGAAATATTTATTAACAAGGTATATTGCATTTTAATCTTCAGTCCATACTATCAAAACAAATCTACTAATGCTACCTATTACTTATCCTAATATTATCTATCTTCATTTCTCCCCCTTAAATGCTCAATTCAAATATTTAAATCCTTCATGATTCAGTTTTAAAAAATGTTTACTTATTTAAATCTCGTTAAAAATAGCTAACTGTGTAATCTCGAGGATCTATTTAGAATTGCTGTTGTGGGATTACGGCCAATTATCTACACATGGGATCTAGGCCGAGGGGACCTCCTTGAGGCCGTTCTAAGGGATCCTAATTCGTATTTACGCTCCGTTTCGGAGGAAACCCACTGAACGGCTAGGTCGGCGAACACGACCTGGTATTGAACCAAGCATCTCCCGTCTACCAGTTCTGAGCGCTATGCGCTCGGCCACTATTTATCTATTTAGAATTGCACAAATTTTGTAGCAGAGTTTATAAACCTCATGTAATTTTTAATTTATGACGTCACGTTTTTGACTGCTGTAAAAGAAATCTTGGTTAGTTGAGTCAGTTCACGTGGTTATATGACTATTTCATACTTATTATTTCTTTTTCTCTTTGGCACAGACATTCAAATAAATTCCAAAACATTACTAGCTATGAGGATTCCAGTTTAAAGTGTATTTCAGTGCCTTTAATCAATTTCGAACAAAATCCTAATTAACGAATACTTTTTGTATTAATGGCAACGAGAGAAAGAGGGAGAAGGAGGTAGTTTTTTATATTATATACGCTTGGTACGATTTTCCTTTTCTGTTTTACTTCTTATGAAGCTCATCCCAGTTATAGTTAGTTTGATTGAAATAATTATCAAAACCCATACTACAGACTTTTAATGACTATGCCGTTTTATATCTCACCCCCCTTTATTGAAAATTGTCCTAAAAATGTATCCCACAAATGCGACATAAAAGTAAGAATAAATTGTTGAGAATTGAATTGTTTATTTTATTAGTGTGCAATGTCTTATCCTCCTGAATTCTGTATCCCTCAATAAACATTTATCTACTTAACTGTAACTGTTCTCGAGCACGCATTCTTTTTACTTCTATACTTTTTCCTTCTTGATGTTACCTTGTTATGCGATGTGCCTGTTTCTTCCGTTCTAATTTAATAAAGTAAATGTTATGTTAAAATACCACGCTTACTATGTTTGTGCCATAACTCTACTGACATTTCTAAAAGGTTATGGACACCAGATGGGTTAATTTATTTATTTGCTGATTTTTAACGTTCGTTTCAAGGCTGCATCATTCATCCTCAAAATGGCGACTGGAACTTGGCGAATTGAAACGCTGAATATCATAAAATTAAGGATGCATCAAGAATAACTTGTAAAAGATGTAAACGCATCGAGCACTGGGCTAACGAATGTGAAAGTGGAAAAAATAATTTTAAACATAAGGCTAACAGCCTGGGACTCTTATCCACTCTGGATGACTCGCCAATAGGGTTACCAGGCGAAATACAGCAACCCTACTCGCCTAAAGCTCTCTCAACAATATCAAATAACGAAAAGAAAAATTTTTGTTGTGTTAAGATAGATACTAAAAATTATATAAGTTACTTCAGTTATCATCGATCCACGTTTGCAATTGCAAGGAAAGATCAGGAAACCCTCCTACTTCCAGTCGTGGAAATAAATGTTAAGGAAGAATAAAAGAAAAAGAGGAAGGGGTGAGAGATAAAATGACATAGTCAATTCATATCGTTTTAATATGGCAATAATGAAACTAAAAAGTTATGGGGATTCAGGGGGGGTCTCCACCTGACGATGCTCAAAGACTCGAGGGTTTAATATTTACTTTTCTATGAAGAAGACATTAACCCTTTATAAGGCGAGGGTATGTGCAGAGAGTCGAAATTACTTGGAATTTTTCTGGTCCATTTTTTAGAATTAATTCATATATTTTCCCTCTACTGTAACATCCTACGTGAAAATTGGAGAAAAAGTACTAAACAAACATAGAAATTTTGCAGGAGAATACATTAATTATGCACAAAATCAAAGTCGGAAAACTGCCTGCTGCTTGTACACGGAATGAAACGCAAAAATATATAATTAAAAGCGATGATTCTTATGCTCAATTTTCGAGTCATTATTCGAGCTTTCCTTAACCCATTTATGCCTAGCGTCCCTTTTTTGGGACGGCATTTTCGCTATTAGTCGAAAACGTTATTTATTTTTCCTAGCCTTTATTCATGAGTATCGAGCCTCAACTCCGCACAATATTTTAACATGACCAAGTAGGATGTTGATATTTCGATTTTTATGCAAAATGATTTTGAAATAAATCATTCCTTGTTCAAGAAGTTGACATCAGAAATTTATCTATTATTTCTGTTATCAGTAAAAATCGAAGAAAATCGCAAAAATATCCAGGCACAAATGGGTTAAAATTGCGAATGAAAGAAAAGTTCATAAGCCAAATATTATTTAGAATCAAGACGTATGGGAAAAATATACATCCAATATAACTGAACAAAAATCAGAAAATTCACAATGACAATTGATTTCTGTATTTAATAGACCGTAGGTGGTAAGTATTTTACCACTGCCTGATAAAGGGGTAACCCATTTGTGCCTGGATATTTTTGCGACTTTCTTCGATTTTTACTGATAACATAAATAATAGATAAATTTCTAATGTCAACTTCTTGAACAAAGGATGCTTTCTTTTAAAATCATTATGTATGAAAATCCAAATATCAACGTCTTACTTGGTCATGCTAAAATATTTTGTAGAGTTGAGGCTCAATGCTCATGAATAAAGGTAAGAAAAAATAAATATCGTTTTCGACTAATAGCGAAAATGCCGTCCCAAAAAAAGGACACTAGGCATAAATGGGTTAATATTGTACAAAATAAATTGTATTTACAAAAGCTTTCACAATGGCTCTTAAGTAGTCTTTTTTGCGGGGGTTTTTTGTTAAAAAATAATTAATACTATCTAAAAATACCCTTTAAAGACGATAAATTGTGTCGCAAAATAAATGATATAATAGTCTGAACACAAACGATCAGACAGACCAAACCATGAAGATGAATTCTTTTCAACTTTGTTGGAGAGTTTAAATTAAATGTGTGTGTGTCACTTTTTCTTATATTTTAATATATTTCTTTTATTCTTTTTTTCATTAACTGCTTAATAAAATGCATTCTAATTTATCGCAATCGATTAAATAATCGGTATATTTTTCAAAAGTGGAGATTTCACATTTTCTTTTTTCTTTTTCTGGTGACATTTGCTTAATAATCCAGTAAATTTCGAATGGATTCTGGGGGTATTAACCAGGTTGATTGAACATTGAACTATAGTTCATTGAACTAAAGTTCATTGAACTATAATTAAAAATTACTCAACCAACTTCCCATAGCATTTTAAAACGGCGCTCTTCTCAATAAAACTAAATAGAACCAACATTACCAGTATACAAATAAAAGTTGAAATTCATTTATATGGGAATTGATAAATTTTTCTGAACTGAATCACACATGCTCAAAAGATTCATTGAACTGATAGTGTTTATCGTTTGATTTCTCTTTACATTAAAAAATCTTAAAAGAGATATTTTTTGAAATGTCCATGCACAGTATAGAATATATTTGTGTTCTTATACGTTATGTACGTACAAAGTTGAAAAAAGTTCATGTTCACGGTTTGGTCTTCCTGTTCGTTTGCGCTCTGGCTGTTAAAATAACTGTTTTGCTATTGCATTTATATTTCATATTAGGACTGACTGTTGAATGCTTTCTTTTGGAAACATTTGCAGTTCTTTAACCCCTAACTGCCCTTCAGGAAACCCCCTCCCCGATTCAAAGAATAGAGTGTACCTTTGGCGAACCTCTGTTCAAATTCCATGGCAAAAAATCGAGAGTATTTATACTTCTACCAGCAAATTACTGCAAAAAAAATCATTTGAGAAAGGCATATACAGGGTGTTCCCGAATACCGTATACAAACTTGGAGGAGAGGTAGAGAACATCGTGAGGAGCCATAATTACATCGGCGAGCATAACCCTAACGAGATAAAGAGACACAAAGACAATAAGGCCACAGCCCAGAATGTAGTGTAGAACGATTTATTAAAAAAAATTAATAAAAGTATTACATAAAAGCATGACAGGAGGTGTTCGAAATTGCGGTCATTGGCATGTTTGCACGCAGGACACCGACGCGACATGGATTGGCGGGCACGTTCGGAAATACCAGACGATTCACGGATGTTAGCAGCAGCAGCGATGGATATTCGTGTCACCAGGTCTATTTCAGAATTAGGGAATGCAATCCCGATCCTGCGGGATCCCGCACAAATATTTGCGGGAATAGTCCCGTGGGATTAGGATCGTAATCCCGCGGGATTGATACTGAGAAATATATTACTTTTTACTAAAATTTCACACCGTTTTCCCAATCAATAGACCGAAAATTTTTTAATAATCGTGTCTCTTATCTAACAATAAACGAATCAATAATTAAAAATTTTAATTTAAAGTTTTATTTTTGTTTTTAATTGTCTTCTAATAAGAGTCTGGGTCAAACATCTAAATCTAAACATCGTAATCTAAATTTTTCGCAAACTTCCCACTCCCAAATGAACTGAAATATTTCATACTAATTGATCTCTTAGCGAACAGTCAAGAATTAATTATAAAAGTTTTCATTTTACTTTTTAATTGTTTTTAATTCACAGTTTTAATTATTTTACTAAAGTTAAATCTAGACTAAGGAAATGTGATTCATTGGATTGGTTCGATTTTGTATGTTCTTTTTTCAGCAACTAAGAAACTAACGTAAGTACGTGAATGTATTTATAAATTGTATTTTTCTGTAAATTCCTGAATTTTAGCCACTAACATAACTAATACTAATATATTATGACATAACTTAGTAAATCATTCTGAAAATCATTCATAATTTTCATATTTCTGTAAGTTATTGCGTAAATTATCTCATAAGATTAATTATTATTATTAAAGTTAGCTTTATAGTGCTTAAAATCTTACTTTTTTTTTACCTTTTCTCTGTTGAAATGAAGCCCTAGCTAAATGAAATGTCAATCCCGCGGGATCAATAAATCTCAATCCCGAAATCTCGCAAGACGAGAAACAATGCGGGATTGCATTCCCTATTCAGAATCGACGCATGTGAGCATTGTGCATTTCTTCACGTGAAAAGGTTGCTTCATCACAGAACAATAGGAGCTGGCAAAGTACATGCCTGACGCAATTTGGTTCAGTCCGGCATTTCAGACATTTAGCGCGATTTTAACAACGGGACCTGTAATGTTTGTTCCCCTGCATTAGCATTGCGCTGTAACCTTGCATTATTCATTTAGATTTCTATGGCGCAATCAAGTTCGCGATTCATCAGGATTCTTCCGGAAATGTGTTTCTCTGGAAATTTCGGATAACTCCGGCGGTACCTGTATAAACGATGCAGAACAGGCCGGGAAGTCCAGTAGTGATCGAACACTCGTTGAGTTCACTGCATTCTGTTGATAACATAAGACCAGGGCCAAATTTGTAAGAATTTTTGTACAAATTTTAATTTAAAATAAGAGACAAAGAAATTAATTTTATGAAAAATAATAGAATTAAGAGTTATTATTTCATAGCTTTAGCATTACATCCACCACTCTTTTTAACTAAACGGTTTAGTCTCAGGCAATTATTCATCACGAATTTATCATTCAGGCGAGGCCTATGTAGCGATGTATGCTGATCTCGAGGAAACCATAGAGCTGATTTTCAATCGGAACAGATGAAAGGAAATAGCTTCCTAAATGGAGCTAAGTGAAGATCTATCCCACTGTGAATAAATGCTGTGATACAGGCATTAGGAAATTAAATGCAAAAGTATTGTGGAACATGTTACTTGAAAAATGCGAAATGCAATGAACGACTGAATATTTAATATAATTGAAATGATTGTCCTTCATAATATTATTATTATCGATCGAACTATTTCATCTCATTTTGCATCGTTATTAACCCTTTAACGCGCAGTGATCCCGCTCTGGGAACACCTAACTCTGACATTTTGACTGTTGCCAGTCACGAAGAATAGATTGGATTTCTATAAAAATAGTGGCGGGTGACATAGCTCCAAGAGAATCCTTTACTTTTGAGCACGTCATTTCCCGTAACAAAAATGGTCACGATTATTTTTTAACAGCACTGACATCTGCCGAAAAATGGAAGAATGCGAGAACAGCTGGATAGGTTGCCCAATGCTGAAAAAAGGGCAGCCGTTGCCATCGCTCGACTTAACTACCAGTAAGATGGCGGACGATCGAAACGTTCATTGCGTGCTGCGCGGCACAGCCGGCTGCGACAAAAAAAATGTCTCTATATCCATATGGCTGTGCCGGCACAGCCAGCTGCCGTCAAAAAAGGGTCTCTAAATCTGTGGCACGCGATGAAAGTTTCGATCGTCCGCCCTCTTGCTGGTCGTTCATTCGAGCGATGGCAACGGCTGCCCTTTTTTCAGCATTAGGAAAGGGTTGCGCCTCAAAGAGTTAAATAATCATTTTTATGTAGTTATAACACCCTTCTTTGTATAGGGTGTGATACGACAATTTCTTTGTATTGTATAAAAAATATTTTAGAAAGAGGGAGCCACCCCTATAAAGCTTTTGCACAGGACCCCCAACTCGGATAATCGGCTCCTGCATAAAGGTCTGTGCTTCGTGCGCTTTTAGAAGCAAGATTTTTCTTGTACTAAGAAGCTTCTTTTTTAATGTTGTTTGTGAATACTTGATCGTGAATCCTGAGGAACAGTTCATGATTTTCCTCGAGAGTTTTCTCTGAAATTGAGCCTGCGGAATTACTTTGTTGTGTGTGAAATCATCTGAGAAAGCTTCTGTGTTAAGCTGACTTATATAAAACGCGTTGCGGCATATTGATTCCTGTGACTTGGATGCAGCAGATTGTTCAACGATGTTCTAGAAGCAATAAAATTTGTGTTTCATCCTCACAAGTGGACTGACTGTTCACGTGAACTTTTTCCACATACACTGGACTTTTAAACTACAGACTTTTAAACAGCAGACTTTTCGACGGCAATAATCATTCTAAAAGAAAAAAGAATGACTACTCACTCGCAAGGAGTAAAAGTGTATTCTAAAATGTCCACTCTCTCGAAATGCGAATATAGGTAACATAACCAAGTTACCTATATTCACATGTCACTAGTCTAAAATTAAAGTGTTCCAGCAGTGGCCTAGTCACTGAACTCCGTTCCTATAAGAACGCGGAAAGCGAAGAAGCAGCAGCTTGGCCAAAACTTGGTAAAGTGGAAACCTCTCTCGGATGGGCTGTTGTAGAACCGTGTACGCTAGAGATGAGTTCGGGCTCATTTTTTGAAACCCGAGCCCGAGGACTTTTAATCCGAGCCCGCCCGAGCCCGAGCAATATTATTTAAACCGGAGCCCGAGCCCGAAATTTCAGCTAAAGAAAAAAAAAATCAATTACTTCATTGATAGCATACAATAAATTTTGCCGTTTATGCAAATAAAAGACAAATATAGTTGCAAACTCTCAATTCACTTTCTAATTCTTTATATCCATGTTCATCAAATAATGTCGGATCTCATGACTAAGTAATATTAGCCGCCGTTCTGAAATACCCAAAGAGCTTCACGCACCTTCTAGGCGCCCGTGCCCAGTGGCGGATCCAGAAATTCTCTTTTGGGAGGGGCTAAAGTTTGAAAAACGCTTATTTCACCCAAACAAAATATGCAATAAAGCAAAATTTTAGTCTTAACCAATGTAAAAACTTTTGGGAGGGGCTAAGTGATTAAAAAAGATCACTTAACATATTCAAAGTGCATAATGAAGCAGAATGTTACCCTTTAGCAACCCCTTTTTTGGGGGGGCTGAAGCCCCGTAGCCCCTCTCCTAAATCCGCTAGTGCGCCGTGGTGCCCCTATTTTTTTTATAAGTACTTTTATATTCCTCATGAATGACTTTTTAAAATCTGTTTCAAGGAGTATGTTCAATAAAGAAGAAATTTTTCACGAGCCCGAGCCCGCCCGAGCCCGAACGCAGTTGTAAATTACAGAGCCCGAGCCCGGTTCGGGCCCGGGCTCGGGCTCGGGCTTTCGGGCTCGGGCTGAGCCCGTCTCATCTCTAGTGTACGCTAATGGGAGCTGGTGCATGCAAAATCTGTCCGTAGCTCCAATGTTCCCCATGCTCAAACGATACCTCTCGGGGATGCCGTTTTCAGACGCTGTGTCTCTCAACTGGAATTGATTCAAAATTAGCAGATCCCGAGCTAAATCGGACTTCGTCCCAATGAGACTCATTCAAATGGAAGCAGCTCTTCGCCCTTCGCCGTCCTATATGGTAGATAGGGCACCGCTCCGTGCGGTTGACAAGAGGGCATTAGTAACAACAGCAACAACATAAATTAAAACGGGTAATAAAAATTCTAAATCTTTCTTTTCTCCTCAACATCGCACCTACACACAGTAAAATATTCTTTTATTTCGTATCCCACGATCTCCTTTTTGACTTATGGATGTATTACTAGCTCGTAGGAAGTTTGTTTGTTTGGGGGATTACGGCCGATTAGCTGCGCGGGGGCTCTAGGCCGAAGGGTGGGGTTGCCCTCCGTGGGGGTCTTTCTAAGGGGTCCTAACCCGTATTTACGCTAAGTTTCGGAGAAAACCACGGAAAACTCCAAACGGTTCGGTCGACGGACGCGCGATGGGACCCGAACCCGGGACCTTCACACTTCGCCCGTCTACCATTTCCAGTGATATAACCACTGTGCCATGGTGAGGCTAACTAGTAGGAAGAGTCAGTGCTTACTTTATCAAGAAGAGACTGAACATATAAATTCACTATCATTTTGTGACCCATATGTGAGGACAACTGAAAGTGGCACTGTAACTATTTTCTTATGGCTTCACTGCTACGGCACTGTGACGTCGTAATTTCACTATCACCAGAAATTCGACTTATGATGAGCGTAACGTCGGTGAGGGGAGCGCAGAGAAGCACATGCCCTCCCAAGTTGGTCTCATCCCTACTAGCACCTTTGCTCGGGTTACCACCGGCCACGTAGCCGGCCGATGATGGCCCGAGCAAAATTGCTAGTAGGGATACTCTTTTCCTTTAAAACACTTGTTTCTAAATATGTTCACTCAAAAAAGTACTCGATTGAGGAATTGGAATTTTGTTAGCTAAATTTTCTATTTCAAATGCAAAATTTAATAGAAAAATGAGAATTTATAATCATGCATTACATACTTCACTCTTTATTAAGAACAATACTTTATATTTGAAATTGACACAAGTAATTTAAATATGACATTCGAATACTTTTTTGTGAAAGTCATAGAAAATAACTTCCTCTTTTTTATTTCCATATGTGTTCCCTGTCCCCCTTCCCCCCCCCCAAAAAAAAAAAAAATAAAATAAATAAAAATAAAAAAATTGCTTTCCACTTTTAAAAGCTTACTTAATATGTGTTTGTATAATGACTTTGGAAGAATACTTGACCGTAAAGGTGACGTAACAGTGACATCACTGTTCTATTAAAAATAAAATCTGAATATTTATTTTTAAAACTTAATAACTGGTACGCTGCAATTTTTTGTGTATCTCTGTTTTAAGTAGACACGTGTCGTATGTTTTATGACACGATATTACATAAGTATTTTTAATAACAAAGGTGAAATGATAGACATTCAATTAATCAATAACATGAATCACATTTCAATATTATTTATCGCGTATGCAAGGAAAAAAGAAATCCAATAAATGTAAAATTTTCAGCATAGTGCACTTGAAAATTGCTCGAAATTAATTTACTCGGCTTTTTCTTGTACTTTAAAAAAAATCAAAATATATAATTTATCAGTGCAAAAGAATTCATACATTAAAGAAAGCATACGTAAACTGCGTAATTTAAAGAACGATATTGGAGTGTTTAAAATATGCGAGAACTGTTATGTAATCTGAGTGTTCATCATGATTTTCTCTTTTTAGTTATTTTAAATACTTTTTGTGAATTAATCATGAATATTTACGGATCAAGTATTATAATTAAAATCTCATTTACAATTTATTCCTTATTATCTTGTTGTACCCAAAAATAAATCCATTTTCAGCAAATGAACACACAAACATGCAAAAAAAAAAAAAAAAAACAACTACTAAAGTTATTAAATATTGACACTTTCAGCCTCGTTTTCTTACATAAAATATTTTTCTATTTTCGATAGTTTTTCCTTACGCTTGCACAAATTAAAATTACTTTTAACTGGAACATAGCAACGAAAGACTGAATTCAATTATGGAAACTTGCACGTAATGCATTTCTTTGAATGTAAGCAAGCTTAATAAGTTTTTCTATTTTCTTTATGAGTATGCGCAATGAATAAATTGTAAATCGCGTTCTAATTTAAGGAATATTTTTACAGGAGCTCAAATAAACACAAAATTATCCACTAGGAGAGAAATCATAGTTTAGTAGAAAGCGATAGTTTTCTAACCTTAAACGTTTGTTTATTAACAAAATTGAGTTTCATTATTGTAATTTCTTTTCAAACACTTTTTATTAGAGTTTTCAGTTTGTCTCTTTGTCTGTCTGTTTGTTCGTACTCAAAACTATCGCAAATAGTCATCGATTGCTGCAAAACATATATTTTACTGCTCTTTACAAAAGCTCGTCATAGAAAATGCCATATGTAGATTTCTTTATAGAACAGTTTTTGTACAGTACTATAGAATATATGCAGAGTTGCCAACTGCTCCGGAATATAATTAACCACTTTTTTAAAATAGTAATTTTGGGCTTAAATTATAGCAAGTGTGGGCTTATTACCCTTTCAAAAAAATATTTTAAAAAAATTACTGTTTGCGAGAGAAAAGAGGTTAATTATATTCCGAAGCAGTTGTCAACACTGTATATGTATTAATTCTATAGTTCCGTAGGAGGGGTTTCCACCAACTTACAACTGCTGGAATACACCTGCTTGGTAGCGGGCCGCAACGTAATTAGGATTCTACTCCAGAAAATTTTAGGGATTAGGGAGATTTACGGCATGATCAATATTGTTCAATTTCAAGTTATTAAAAAAACAAGTATTAAATTACAATTCAAAGAAGTGGGTCATTTTAAACGTTACTCCCCCATGAAAGGACCGGCGGAATATTAGCCAAGCCAAAGTTGAACCAAAATCCATAACCACAGAAATGGTGTGTTAATCACCATACAAAATGGTACGGCAAAATGACTTTAAAATTTAAATGATGCCTTTAGCATTAAAAAAGGATGCACTAAATTTCATGGAAATCTGGCAGAGTCAAATTTATTTGCAAATGAAGAGCATATGAATCTAACATGGATTTTCACAGAAACATTCTTTCCTTAAGTAATAGCACCTAATTTGATATTAAATTCTTTTCCCAGTGGGCTTCGCGGATCGCAAACAGGAGAACGAGGGTCGTATGCGGACCGCGAGCCGCCAGTTGAAAAACTGTTCTATAGAATAGTTCGTGAGTACACTACAGAAATTTAACACACAGGGTGCCCGACAATTGTTGGACAATTTACAAAATTAAATAAAAAATTTAAAAAATCTATACTTACAAATCGGGTATTTGAATGAAGGCCAACTTACAAAAGTGCTAAATTTTCGTTTCCTATAATTTTGTACCCAAAATTCTGATAGATGGAACTTGGTGTCAGGGACTTTGGCGAGAGATTCAGAAGAGTGCAGTGGACATGGCGACTTGCGGCAAAGATTTGGTAGTGTGATTTTCAACAGGACAGATCACCTCCTGATTGATCAACAATTGTGCGCTATTGACTTAATCAACATTTCACAAACAGATGGATGGATAGATAGCGGCCGCCCAATCCAGTGACCTTCTCGATTGGCGGATTTAACTACTTTGGCTTTTTCCATGTGGAGTTACATCAGTTGTTTACAGGGCAAATTGTCCTAACGTTCAGGAAATCATGCAGCGAATCACAGCTGCTGTTCATTCCACGACTCCTCAGATCTTTTAATTACTTGGAATGAAACCAAATTGCGTTTGGTTGTTGTACGAGCCACCAAAGGATCTCCTATTGAAAGCAGTGGGGTAGCCAGAAATATTTTAACCCTTGGAGGCGCAACTCTTTCCCAATGCTGAAAAAAGGGCGGCTGTTGCCATCAGCAACCTCCAGCAAGATGGCGGACGATCGAAACGTTCATCGTGTGCCACAGACCTAGAGACCCTTTTTTTTACGACAGCTGGCTGTGCAACGGCTGCCCTCTTTTCAGCTTTGGACAATCTATCCAGCTTTTCTCGCATTCTTTCCATTTTTCAGCAGATGTCAGTGCTGTTAAAAATAATCGTGACCATTTTTTTTTACGGTAAAGGACGTGCTAAAAAGCAAAGGATTCTCGTGGAGCTATGTCACCCGCAAACTACTTTTATAGAAATCAAATCTATTCTTCGTGACTGGCAACAGTCAAAACGTCCGAGTTTGGTGTTCCCAGAGCGGGATCACTGCGCTTTAAAGGGTTAGGGGGGGGGGGGGGGTTATGACTACTGCTACTCACATATATGTATACGTTGTGACCCCCCCTCCCCCCTTGGCTACGCCACTGATTGAAAGGCATTAATTTTGTTATGCATGCAAGTAGTTACCAGTTATATTTAAATGCTGCTGTGTTTCGAATGTTTTAAATTTAATTTTATTTAAAGTGTCCATCAATTCTTGGGCATCCTGTATGTTGCACTTCAAGGACGTTCATTTATTGAAGTGTATTTAAGAATTGGATCTGTCATTTCAGAGACATTAAGAGCTATACATTCGTGTTTATATCCATTATATAAACAAATAATCAATAATTTGATCAGGAAATATTTAAGTCGAGTACGCATACCTCATTTTCTTAAAGCGACATTTTCTTTGTTATGTGTATAGTGTCACCCTTGGGTAAAACGGGTATAAAAAATATAATATATAAATATAATCAGCTTTTTTATTTTAAATGGACCATTGCAAGAAACTAAAATAAAATCCTGCTTTTGTTCAACATTCTTAACATTGTGTATTGTAGGTCTAAATTAAGCATACACTGGTTTCCAAAAATTAAGGAAAAATCACAAAAATAGCGATAACTCGTTCAAAAATAAGCCAATCAATATGAAATTTGAATATGTTGTCAAATACATTTTATTGAGTAAAGCTTCAATACGCAAATTACTCACGTTGCAATCAGAATAAATTAATTACTAGAAGCAGAAAACTTCATCTTTGAAATCAAGCCTGAACTTTTGCCTCGACTGTAAGGTAAGAAATCGGGGATAGCCAATTCGCAGCAATGTCCTCCAGTCATCATTTGCCAATAGAACTGCGATGGAGAGTTATTGGGAGACTAGAGGCAGGACAAAGTCAGACACAATTGGCCAGATGGCTAAATGACAGTCCGTCTGTGGTTCATAGACTTTGGCAACAATTTCTAACGACAGATTCGGCATCCAGAAGGTTCAGCCAAGGATGACCAACTGTTACAACCAGCGTCGATGACAGATATTTGTCGTTATGTGCACGAAGGAATAGAACCGCAACTCCAGCTCAACTCCGATCCTCCACTGCTGTAGCCACCGGAAGGTTGGTGTCAATCTCAACCGTGCTTAGAAGGATTCACGAAGGTACGCGAGGCGACCAGCCATTTGCGTGGCCTCACGCCATGCCACAGAAGGAAATGTTTGTAGTGGGCAAATCAACATGTCTACTGGACCGGATTTCCTGCTTCAGGACGACAATACTAGATCGAACAGGGCTCGCATCGTGCATGATTATCTTCAGCAGCAAACAATGCAGCGCATGGAGTGGCCATCTTGATCACTTGACCTGGATCCTATCGAGCATGTCTGGGATGGTTTAGGAAGACAGATAGTTGCTCTCAATCCTCCTCCTGCGACCCTTGCCACGCTTGAAACTGCTTTGCAAGGGCAATGGCTATCCCTTCCAACAGAACTCATAAATCACAAATTGCCGTTGGTGCTGTATTGCTTTTAGGGGCCTCATATTCCATATTGAAGGTACTTTTCCTATACCAAACTGACACATCCAATTTGTTGATTTTATACATATGCTAATTTCTATAATACTACAAGTGTCTGGTAATTTCTTCTCATGTTATTTTATAGCTTACTATGTGTTATACACTGTAGGTGAGTTTCCTTAAGTAACTTTTTGAGTAATCGTCATTTTTCTGATTTTTCCTTAATAATGTGATAACCAGTGTAATTTGTTTTACTCTTTACTTTAATTTTTGTATGAAGGGCTATGCCGATTTTAGACCAGTGTATACATATTTTACCCCGTGGCTCAGTTTAAAATGGGTATATGCTGGTAAAAGTTGAATTACACTATAATTATTCGAGAAAATGAGAAATTAAGTAGCCTTAAGTTACACTTAAAAATCGATTTTTAATCAAAAGCAATTACAAGATATTGTTAACTGCTGAACCAAAGTTTATGCACAGAAGATATACCGGCGAGACGGTTGTTGCAGCTTAGATGAGGTAACTTTCTGACGATTTGTGATGCTTGCACATCGGCCATGTCATCTTCCTCGGGGAAGACATTGGATAAACATAGAATAATCCGTCAGATTACTTTGTTGCAAACGTTACAGTGTGTTCACCTTCATTAGGGGTTTCAGTGATAAAACCGATAAATTCTTGAACAGACTTTCACCACAAATTTCACAACAGCACAGTCACCAATCACTGGATTCACTGCCGGGAGAACCACTGAATTAGCTTCTATTTCATTGATGGTTTCGTTTATTTTTACTGTGTGTCCTTTTTTTTGTCTTTTTTACATTCCTAGCCTGTTCTTCAATGTAAAGTGTTGCAGCCACTTGTTCTGTAGTTAAAACTTCTCTCACTTTAGCTCGCACTGTCTTTATTTGTCAGCGATATAGTCTGTATCTTGTGACTGTAATTCAGTGTCTATTATGTCACTTTCGTTCACCTGAAGGTTATCAATATACTATAAGAATTCACAAGTTCTAAAATATAATTGTTTTTTCCAACTGAGAATTACTTATTAGCATTAATTGTGCGGTTGCACTTTAGTTTTTTTGAACTTGCAGCTGACAGATTTCACTGTTTAGTACCAACATTGGACAGACTGTGCGGATTTTAGAGCCTTGCGGATTTCAGATAGGTTGATTTTGGGTCTTCTGCTGTACTAATTTGCATAGGGTAGGTAGGTTATATAATAATAAGTAAAATAATAGGCCTAGTTATTAGTACTAATACATAAAGAATTAGGGCTATATACACCTATTAAGATAATTATTTAATATTCTTACAAGTTTTTATGGAAAGAAGTTTGTAAATAACTAAAAACACAGTGTTCTATCTTCTGAAGAACAAAATGACTGCTAAACCCAGTAAATGTGCTGTCAGATTTTTTTTACCAAGTTAAAATGTTGCCAGATATGTGAGCATTTTAATCCTAATTTTTCATTTAAAAAAATGTGGTGCAGCAAAATGAAAATAAAAACTAAAATAAATATATCCATTTTACGCCGGCTACCTACCTTACCCCAGGTGACCCAATGCAGAATAATCGATCACCTTTTAATAGAGAATACAGTAGGCAGATTTTTTCACCTCATATATTTTTTGAAAGTAAAATAAACTTTTAAAGCCATTACAAATTAATTTTTTTTCTTTCTTTCATTGTTTATCTTTTTAATGATGAATGCTAAGAAATTGCATTTTTCCTATTCTAGAGATAATTACGGTTCTAAAATTAGTGAATAATTGTAACTTTTTTTTCCGTTCTTCATTCCAGGTACTTATCATTTAACCCCATACAGCAATTAGAGGATGCATCTTTTTCTGGACTATATAATTT
This sequence comes from Cheiracanthium punctorium, assembly GCA_038373885.1. Taxonomy (NCBI): domain Eukaryota; kingdom Metazoa; phylum Arthropoda; class Arachnida; order Araneae; family Cheiracanthiidae; genus Cheiracanthium; species Cheiracanthium punctorium. The sequence goes on along the minus strand of JAWZYV010012729.1, from coordinate 52,044 downwards.
AGAGGAATTGTAAGTGCTTATTATTAATAAATTTTCTTTTGAATATAATATGCACATTTCAAGTATTATAAAATGAGAAATGAAAATTAATTAACTTCTCCCGAATAAAGTTTTAATTGTTGGTGATTAAATGTTTTGCCTTTTGACTTCATTTAATTTGAAACAAAATTGAATTGTTGTTATCTATGAATTTCTATAACATTTTTAATTTTTTCGTGTCTCTCTGTCTTCCTTTTATAATGACTATTATTTTTTTCTCCCTCTACATTTTCATTTACAATTTTCAAGTATTTGTTCTTAAAGTCAAGTCTGAATCACCTAATTTTTCGCGAAATGAAAAGGAATGAATAAATTTTTGAATAATTAATATGACCCCTAGAAAAATTCTGTGTTTATATATGAAGTATCCCCCCCCCCTCCTCTTGTATATTTTAATACAAAAATGCCTTTATCATTGCAATATTTTGACATGGGTCTGCTGGGATCCGAGAAAAGTCATGTAGGTGGTACCCTGGAAAATTTAACTCACTGTATTAAAAAAATTGCGCTTTTCTTCTGATTATTATACTTGTCGAACACTATTTTTTTTCAAATGACTGTAGTATCTATAGATATTTATGATTTTTAAATACTCAGGACAAAATACGAGACTTCATATTAAAAAATATATGAACAAATAGTTTAGTTTGAAATCTGCGACTTATTTGTACAATGTTGGGTAAATATTATTTTTATGTTAAATTGTAACTTTTTTTAAGTACTTTTTTTTTCCTAAATTGCTATTTTTTTTACATTTTTGTGATACATCTTGGGAAAATGAACGTAAAAATAAAGTGCGTTTCCTCCATGGTTGAATTGAACAAACAGCCGTGTCCTAGTGTTCTACATCCGGTCCTGGTCCGAACCAAAGTAACCGCACCGAACAGAACAGGTTGCAATCCAAGAGACGTTAAGCGGAAACGTGCCAATTTGTAATTTGTTGACAATCGACAAGCACAGTTAGCTAAAGCATATTTCACCTAAAAAGAAAAATCAACTTATTTCATTTTATTCTTTTTAAATTCTGTAATATCAACCACACATTTTTAACCACCGAAAAAAGCTACTGTTTTGGATACTAAAGCTACCAAAACTATTATTAAAGATTTGCAAAGCTACTAATACTATTATTAAAGGTTTAGCAGATACCCTTTTTATGTAGCCAAGATGGCCAAGTTATCTATAAGTAGGGTAGGTGTACCAGTAATTGGCAGTTTTCCAAATAATTTATTATAATAAGCTTTTATTTCAGAAATGTTATCAAATGGTGCTATCTAGAACCAATTCAAACATTTTTCTTCAATTTTATGCTTTTTTTATTTCCAGTTCACTCTAGGCATCAGAAATGGAGATTTTAAACTTACGGCTAAAAAACAATCTGATTCTCTGCAGCTGGCTTAATCTTGATATTAAGATTAGTTCATTATAAACTGTTTCTATTTGAAGCATATATCTTTTAACCCTTTGAGGCGCAACCCTTTCCCAATGCTGAAAAAAAGGGCAGCCATTGCCATCGCTCGACTTAACTACCAGCAAGATGGCGGATGATCGAAACGTTCATCGCGTGCCACAGATCTAGAGACTCTTTTTTGACGACAGCTGGCTGTGCGGCACAGCCAGCTGCGTCAAAAAAGGGGTCTCTAGATCTGTGGCACGCGATGAACGTTTCGATCGTCCGCCATCTTGCTGGTAATTAAGTCGAGCGATGGCAACGGCTGCACTTTTTTCAGCATTGGGCAATCTATCCAGCTGTTCTCGCATTCTTCCATTTGTCAGCAAATGTTAGTGCTGTTAAAAAGAATCGTGACCATTTTTTGACGGGAAATGACGTGCTAAAAAGTAAAGGATTCACGTGGAATTATGTCACCCGCAACTATTTTTATAGAAATCCAATCTATTCTTCGTGACTGGCAACAGTCAAAACGTCAGAGTTTGGTGTTCCCAGATCGGGAACACTGCGCGTTAAAGGGTTAAGAAATGAATATAAACTGAATTATATCAAATAATAGTACATAAGATAAGCCTGTGGATATTTTTATTAATAAATAATATCATTTATAGTTATTTAAAATGGAGTGCCAACTACTGGGTTAAAAAAAATGAATTTCACCAATAATGACACTTATGTTTGTTATTGGTGTTTCAGTCAAATTCATTATAATTCCATAAAACTTCTAGGAAATGAAGTAAATAACTATTCAGAAAGTTATCTGCAGACTATTTTTGGATATTGAGGGTGTCCCAAAAGTCGGTAATACTATTTAACTCTTTAGCTATTAGATCTAAGTAGGCAATGTAAATTGAAAAATTGTTCGAAATGAGGTAGGAAAAAAGAAATAAGGTAAGTGCATCAGTAACTGACACTTTACGAGATAATTTGTTGTTTTAAGTTTTTATTTCCGAACTTTTATGAAATACTGCTATTTAGTATCAATTTAGACATTTATCTTCAATTTAAGCAACTTTTTTTGTAATCTCCAGGGGTTCAAGGTATACAAAATTTGGGATTTTAAAATCAGTGCTAAAATATTTTGATTCTCAGTAGTTGTTTTAATGCTAAAATCAAGATAAGTTCATTTTCGACCAGTTCCTATTTGAAACATATTTCGTTTCAGAAATTAATTTAAATTGAATCGTATCAGATATTATACAAAGACAAATATCTTTCAGTTTTCTGAGAACTATTATGAGAAATAAAACATTAATTCTACTAAAAATATACTGAGTAGGAATGTTTTATGTACAGAAAAATTTCACGCACATCTGATGCAATTCAATTCAAATTAATTTCTGAAAAACAATTTGCTTCTAATAGAAACAGATCGAAAATTAACTTATCTTAATTTCAGCATTAAAGCAGCTACTAAGAAACAGGCTTTAGAAACAGTTAATTAAAATGGCAATTTCGTCGATTATAACTGTTGTTCCAGGAATATTTAACTAAAGGAGAAATAGAAATGTCAATATCATGTAGAACTTAGCAAAGTCTAACCATACCCCATTTTACCCCATCGTAGAAGAAAACACTTTAAAAATAGAAATTGCAATTTTATTCTTAATTTTTTTTAATGTAATCCAGTTTTTTTAAGGTTCTCTACTAATATGTATAAAAATATAAATGATACATCTAACAATAAGGAATCTGGAAGAAATTTTTTTAATATCACTTGTTAACAGGCAGTATGCAAGACGTTTTGCATACATTAATATTATTGAAATATCCTAAAAGTTCATTAGAAGTACTTTTTATGTTGTTTAAGTATAACTTCATACAAAAAAAATATTGAAATATCTAATTTTTTATGGTGAAAAAATGTATTCTGTAATATATACTACCATTTTCCCCCACCTGGCCCTCCTGAGTTTAAAATCTCAATTTCTAATACCAAGAGCCTCATGGAAATAAAGGAAATAGCAGAAAATTGAAGACGAATGTTTAAATTGGTACCAAATAGCAACATGTGATAACAGTTCTGAAATAAAAGCTTATTATAAAAAATTACCTGTCGAAATGTCAATTACTGGTGCGCCTATCCTATTATTTATATTATTAATTTTTAATTTTGCCTGCTATTTTCCTTTGGTTTTAAAAAATAATGCGATGTGAGTAAAATATCATCTTATTACCCTTTAATGAGCGGTGTCCTCGCCGTGAGGACACAACTTTGAGATTTTGACTGTTTTGATTCAGGAAGAATAAATTTGAGCTCAATAAAAAATACTTGACTAGGACATAGTTACACGAGAATACTTTTCTATTCAGCTCGTCATTTCCCGTAAAAATCGCCGATTATTTTTAACAGCACTGGCATCTGTTCAAAACTGGAGATTTTATACTGGAGAGAAAACTGCCCAGGCAGCACATAAGCTTAAATCAAGCTTGACATTTCCTTGAATTTGACGTATTAATGCAAGCTTGGCTTTAGCTTCATTTTAGCTTTCAAAGTGCGCAGTGATGGCGCCATCTGTGAAAGAGAATGGACATTAATTGTCTAGCGTTCTCAAATTTGCTGAAAGTTCGTAAAAGATGTGTTTTATTTTATTACCAGTGCCATATTACCCGCAGGGCAAACGGGGCAACTGCCCAGAGCCTACAGATTTTAGGGCCCAAAAGTCTTACATCTTACACTTTTGTAGTTTTAAAATAAAATTACAAAGGATAAAAAAAATTCAGAAGTTAAATAATTTTTTTAATTATAAAGTATGAACAATGAAAATAATTCAAATTTACATTTGAATAAATTAATTTAAACTTATTTTTAATTCTTCGAAATGCTCTATATCGATATAGCATACCAATATGTAGGAAAATAACTAACGACATTTGTAAAGATAATTTTAAGTGTTAAAAAATAGCAAAATTTTTCAATTATTTGTTATTTTAAGAAATATTTACAAAAATCACTAAAGTGTTTGTATTCCATACATGTTAGCAACTGTGATATAGCATTTCGAAGTAACGTTTAACTATGTTTCTTTGATTTCAGATTACTTAACACAAAATTTGTGTTAAGTAAGTAAACCCATTCTATATTTCCAAATATGGAAATTCTTCAAAATTAAATACAATTATACTACTAAATTGATTTCAAAATCAGTCGTGTGTCTCGATTTTGGCCAGCAGTATTGCTCATGAGTGTTGCGGTACTGAAAGTTTTAAAACGTGTGCTGCTCTTAAGTTTATATTATGTTTATTTCCCTATTAGTAGAGTCTCTAAATCACACATAACATTATTTTAATTTTGATGCATCCCATGGAAAAATAAAAGAAACAAATAATACATCTCCCACTTATCAATCTGGCGAGAAAACGGCGTGATAAGTCACTTCAAACTTTAGTCATATCTGCGTGAAGCTTAGTAGCTGAACGGATAGCGAGCTCGACTCCCAACCGAAAGGGTTCTATTCCAGCCACGAACACTTGATGGAAACAGGTTAAATTAAATTGAAGTTTCAGCGTAGAGGGGGGAAATGCGTGGCAAAGTAAAATATGTGGGGCGAGTTCGCCGACCGGCACCCCGTGTATTTAGGAAATTTAATTAAGCTTGAAATGTCAAGATTTATGCAAGCTGGGCAAGTGTAAAGTAGAACACTTGATTCAAGCTTGCATTAAGCTTACACGCTTGAAATTTTCAAGCTTAATTCAAGCTTATTGACTTGATAAATCAAGCTTGCTGCAAGTTTTATGCAAGTTTGCTGTGCTGTCTGGGCTGGAGATGGAAATACATTGATATAGAAGAACAACGAGATAGACTGCCCAATGCTGAAAAAAAGGGCAGCCGTTGCCATTGCTTGATTTAACTACCAGCAACATGGCAATCGATCGAATCGTTCATCTCGTGCCACTGATCTAGAGGCCATCAGTTTGCTGTACGAGAAGAGACATCTGCCCTTTTATACTTCTCATATTTATGCTGGTCTTAAAGTGTCACTTGAGTTGTGTAAAGTATTGCAGATTCAATCGAGAGAAAATTTTATATCAGCAACAAGTAAACTTTCTTGAACAATCAATCAACATCTGTAAATTTTTTGAGCTAGTTTATTTATTTTTTTAACACTAACTTTTTCGTAAAGCATTTTCAAAATCCATTTTCTTATATTTAAGTTTACTCAAGACCATACATTATGACACAAAACAATTGCTCGTTTTTTTTATTTTAATTTGTATATTTAAATAAATAAAAGAAGATAGACCCTGCTTTGATGTGAATTTCTTTTTCTACCTCAATGATAAAAATTAAACATTTTACATTATTTACTGCATTGCATTAAAATAATTACAAACTTTTACAGAAACAATATTTAGATGTTAATAAACTCTATTTATCTCTGTAATGCGTTTATTTTTATTTCATGCCACCAAAATAAAAAATATGGTTAATGGAAAGGGAAACTAATTGTTATTTCAGCATAAAATTATATCCTGTTTTCTCAAATGAAAAGCAATGCATTTCTTTAATTACGGTATCAAGCATCAATTTCGATAATCCTCTATAAATTGGATAAAAATTAATGCTTACGTATAGGTATATAAAATAACATAAAATTATAGCTTTATTAGATTTTTCTGATGATGTTTTAATCAAAATACTCCAGTAAAAATTAAAAGAATTGAACTCTTTCAATATATAATTTAAAGCTATTTACTAAACTATTTCAATTATTGAATTATTTCTTTCAATAAACAAAACAGATCCTACTTAACATTCAAGATTTCATGATGATAGTTCTTACAACACGTTAAATGTTCTTCAATTAAACTACATTTTATCTGACTCAAGTTTACTATAGATTTCGCGAAAGCATTATCACATTCGTAAAAGTAAGGTGTAAATCCACTTCGAAATGCATCGTTTATTTACTCTTAATGTGACAGTGACGTAAATTAGAAATTAAGTGTACAGCACTTACACTAGACACCTGACCTTATAAGTCACTTTAACATTTTAACAGTACTTGGAAATGAAACAATTCGACTATCCGTAAATAAATTCTTGAAGGTAATCTCAGTGAGGCTCGAAACTATTTTCAAAAGTCAGTTTCTGAGAACTAATTTGAAATCCTTATGTTTTGCTATATCTTCTGTTACTAAAGGCATTCTAAAAACGACACCGATAAAGTAATTTTATGAAAAACATATCCTGAGGTCTGTAAATGTAACTATCGTTTACCTTGCTATTTGATCATCTTCTTTGCAAGAGATGAAATTTTGAATGAAGCATCAGTAAAAAAAAGGAAATAAAGAATTAAACCGTAATTTTGGATACTAAATTATTAATGGCTATAATTAAAATCCTCCCCAGACTATTCAGAAACATATTTTATATATTTGTACTGCATTAAATTTCGTATTGCTTACGAAATATGTCTTTATGACGCAGATGTTTGCATATGAAAGTTCGTTTACATTAATTGAAAAACACGATAAATTCAGAAGTTATAAAATGAACACTGGAAATATTCTATTCATAGACTTCCTTATTAATTTTCTGGATAATCTTCTTGATAAGCTAGTGGACGGGCGAAGGACATCTGTAATTTGTAGAATAATATCGTACATGACGGAATTATTCCGCAGTTACAGCATATAAAAAATTATATTGATAATTATCTAGCGGTTCTCTAGTACTCTAAGTGAAAGAAAAATTTTCTAAAGCGTCTTTTACTTCTATTACCCTAACGATTCCATTAGATCACATTTATGCAAATCAAACCCAGCCAGCCACGATACATCGAATTAACGTCGCCGTCGACGTAGTTTCGACGTAATCATCGACGTTAAAAATCCTTGGATATGTCCACCTGTTTGCCCGTCGAGCGCCGAACTTTTCGACGGCGTATTACCCGCGAGGGGTGACCGTGAGAGATAACAATCTCGCTTAACTACGGCGTAAGAATGGAAAAGGGTGACCGCCAGGAAGAGAAAATCCCCGATATTGGTCGAACACTCGTCGCTATAACGGCGAAGGGAGACAGATTCTCGGAATTCGTTTATAAAATTCAGCTCATAGTGGTTGATTTTACGTTATACCTTGTCGAATCGCTCCAACAGGACAGAGAAAACCGGCTTATATTCGTCTAATAGAAGTCGTTCTTTAAAGACTTCGCAGAATTTGTCGAATTCTGCCCATTTATAAACGTAGTAATTATGCCGCAATTCCAGACATTCAGAGAATAGACAAATACCATTTACATACGTCGTGAAGGAATGGAAATTCAAACTGTTCTGATCTTGTGAACTTTTGCCGTTTAAAAAGGAAACATTTTATATTTCTATATAATACATTTTAATATTAGTTTGTTAGCTAATAAAAAGTTATTTTTAATTAAATGTGCAAAAATTACAAGTTTTAAATTAACTTCTAGTCGTTTAGATGAAGTTGTAAAATATACATTCATAAAAATTTGAACACAGAGAAAATACATTAAAGAAAAATATAATCTTGATTTTTTGAATTTAATTGATCAGTAACTTGCATAAATAGCTTATGTCTCTATTTTACATTTTAAAGGGTTTACTTTTTCCCCCCGGTACATTTTATGAATTGTTTTTACTGTAGGTATATTTAATAAAAGGCGGGGTGGGTACGCTGTTTAATTCAATGTTATAAACAATCTAAATATCTTCATATATTGGTGAAAGATGGTGAAAAAGTAACTTAAAAATTAAATAAAATATTAGTAAATTTAGTTAAGTAAGGAATACAGTTTAAAATGCAATTTTACTAACAGTAAATATAATTTACTTATTTTATATAAAAAAGATTACTTTTTAACCAATATATGAAAATATTTAGATAGTTTATAAGAGTAGATTAAATAATTTTTTGCACCCTTTTATTAAAAATACCTAATACAGCCAAAACGATTAATAAAATGTACCGGGGGAAAAAATGGAAACCCTTTAAAATGTAAATTAGTGACATAAGTTGTTCGTGCGAGTTACTTATCTGTTAAATTAAAAATCAAGATTATATTTTAACTTTAATATATTTTTGTATATGTTCAAACTTTTATGAATATAAATTTTATAACTTTATCTAAACGATTAGAAGTTAATTTAAAACTTGTTATTTCTAATCATTTAATTCAAAATTGCTTTTCATTAGCTAACAACTAGTAGTATAATGTATTATATTTAGAAATATAGAGTGTTTCCTTTTAAACGGCATGTGCACCCGACAAGAAGTTTGAATTTCCATGCTTTCACGACGTATGTAAATGGTGTGTGACTGACATATTCTCTAAATGTCTGGAATTCCGGCATAATTACTACGTTTATAAACTGTCAGGATTCGACGAAATCGTCAAGGAACCACTTCTATTAGACGAATAAGCCTGCTTTTTTATCTCCATAGTTTATTATAGTTTTCCTGTAATAAAATATGAAGAAGTTTTCTATCTACAAATCCCCCCCCCTCTCACCCTCCCACGAGAAAAATTTTGTCTACTTCATTACACAAACAGTTTTTTATTTATCTCTCTTAATTCTTTGATTTGTTCAATTTCACTACTCCAAATAGGTTTAAATTACATACTAAATGCACACATATTAGTATACAATTTAAAAAGAAAAAAAAACTTTGCATAAAGTGCTTTAATCTGTTTCATTGTAAGTTATGCCATAATGCAATAATAAGTTGACTTTTGTTATAGTAAGTTTACATTAAGTAAATTTGTGCTTATAATGAGAAAAAATATTTCATATGCTTAAGGTAAACAGTTGATTTTATGCCAATTGTACCTTTATATTTCACTCTATAATACAAATAAGAAGACTTATAATTAGCAATTAAAAAGAAAATGAATAAAAGAAACAAAGCACATAATTATTAGTTAAATAATTACTTAACTCACCTCTAAAATTTTGATGGCTGGAATTAAAATTTGTAGTTACCCCGATAAACTTTAATAACATCACCGGCCAACACAATTTAAAGAGAGCCAGACAAACTTATTAATATGCCAAGCTAACGATAAATCGTGTTAGCATTGAACTTGAAAAATATTCCAAGAGATACTTGAAAAATATCCACTTTTATAGTTAAAACTATGGAAATTTTACTGTTCTGTGTAGCGCACTGAGCTCAGCCATTGACTACACGCTGGAGCGAGTTCTGCCCTTGCATAAAAAACTGCAAAGTACGAGCCACGCGAACCATGAACGAATACACACACAAAAAAGAAAAAAAAAGCATCTGTTTTCTGAGAAAACGGTTGGGGTGGACATGTCAAAGGTCGTGAGAAAGGACCCGGTAAATTCTGTCTCCCCTGCACTGTTTATTCGACGTTCAACTGACTATTAACTAAGCTGAAAAAATTTCTCGATGCTCCATCGCGTGTTTCTTCTTGGCTGGCTGGGGGGGGGGGGGGTCTCTTAGACCGCCAAAGCCATAAGCGGAAAATCGGCGATGTATTGACGGATCATAGACCTCCTGAGGGCGACCAATATTAACAGTCGAAGATAGCCGCCTCCCTGAGCAAAATCGAACGGCTCTTTAAGACGTCGACAGCACAATGTATGTTTGATCTCTTTTAAACGCTATTTTTTGCTGTAATTTTTCCTCGACCTATTTTCGACATTTCGACATCGGGAATACGTAATTTAAACGTGTGTGCGCTTGCTGGGAATATACGAAATGCTTTTCTTTCCAGGCATGGTTGATTAAAAAAAAAAAAAAAAAGGAGAACATAAATGTAGGGAAAAGATATTTTATGACTTTTCAAAAACCTGTTAAAACTATTCATTAATTATATTGCCCTTATCAAATTTGAAAATGCTTAATTTGGTGTTTTGTAGAATTAAAGCCGTAACAATATTGTGTTTTTGCTAAATGTTTGTCCGAGAAATCCAAATGCAGTATAATTAAAATAAAAGGAAATCACGTGCAAAGTCCAGACGTCACGAGAGTTACTATTGTGTTTTCATTATTGTTTTGCATTTTGCTGTTCTATATTTTATTTAATTTTTCACAAAACACCTACACTAAAACACTTCACAAACTATAATAAAGAAATTTTGCAAACCACACCTATTTTTAAAAGAAATTTCTATTCTAATGAATATTATATAAGTTGCATTTATAGGAAAAACAGGGTGTTGATACATTTTCTGAAGAAGTTTCCTTAAAAAAAAAAAAAAAAAAAAGTTTCTTTACCAATCAAGATGTATCTACTAGGTGTAAGTCAATTGAATTGTTCATCTGTCATATGATGATTTTCTAATAACCAGAAACCAGAAGAATTGAGTCAATTGAACCGAGAGCAAATATTACTGCAGTCTTGGATTTACCTGCATCAATTTCAAACGATTATCATATTAAGTTAACAAATATTAAGAATGAAAATTTCATCGTTAATATTCTTTTTACCGACTTAAAAAAGGAGGAGGCACTATCTTCAACGCGTATATTAATGCTGTCATTTTATCTCTCAACCCCTTTGTTGAAAATTGTCCGAAAAATGTGTCCCAAAAATGCGACATAAAAGTATGCGACATAATTTTACATATATATAAATACTGTTAGTTCACAACAGCTTTAACATATTGTTACAATATTTCGTAAGCTGTACAATATGCATCACATGTATTTTTTTTTATAAACAGGTTACAATCATAAAACTTTCAGCATTGGGTTACCAGGCGAAATATACGAAAGATGAGAGATAAAATGACATAGTCAATTAATATATATTTAATATGGCGAAGGTTGGCCACTTTTGGCGATTTATCGCCAAGTTTGCCTTCAAAGATAAGTTTCGAAAACTGAACTCTGCTTAGCGATAACTTATATTTCGTAAGAATTTGCTAAACACTACTATTTTGAACGGGAATAATGGTATATCTTACGAAGGTTTGCCGGTGCCGGCATATGTCAAATGTCGCCAAAGTTGGCCACTTTTGGCGATTTACCGCGGCGTCAAAAAATAAGTCCCCAAGACTAAACTCAACTTGGCGATATCTGCTATATTTGGAGAGATTTTGCCAAACCCTACTAATTTAGAATGGAAAAAAATTTTCGTTGTGGTGAAGTAATTTCAAATCGGTTTTCTTTTTCTTTCAATTTTTTTTCATCATACTTGTTTCGTGTAAGTTATATCTGTCAGAATTTTTTTAAATTTTTGCATTTAAATTAATGTAGTAAGAACTACGGATATATTTGTTTAAAATGAAAACACGTGCATGCTGTTTATGATGACTTTTGTTTCATTTCAGAAGCTTACGGCATTGCAAGTTGGCTTCTCTCTCTACCACGGTATTCCAACCTTTACGTAAACTAAGAGCTTTGTGAGTATAGTCAACATTATTTTCATTCTTGTATTTATAGATTATTCTTATCAAACTTTTGTTACCTTAATTTTTATTCGGATAAAATGTTAAAACGTAAATCTCTTCCAGGGATGTTTATTTTTCAAGAGGAAGTTGGCATAAAATTCTAGTATAATTTTCTTTCTTTACTGATATTTCTGATAATTTAGTGATTGTGTGAATTTAAGTGGCTATTTGTAGAAAGCTTTTTCGAGGGCATGAGGATTTATGTGAACCCATAAGCATTTTTTGAGTGTCACACAAATCATGTGAATCTCACAGAGAAAATATTGACGATTCTTAATTAAAACGAAAAGAGTACCCTTAAACAAAGTACTGCATTGGATATACTTATATAAAGGATGTCCCAAAAAGAACTACCCAATTTTAAAAGTTAATAAACAAAGGCCGGTCAAGTGGGTACCTTTTGGTCAGGTTGGAAAACGCCTCATTCTATCACCCGGACTTCGCGCGATCAAAACCACCTCCCGCCCCACTCTCTCCCTACACTTTGCTGCACAAAATACATAAAGCCATCAAATACCTGTAGAATATTTCCTAATTGGTTTAGTTCTGTTGTTTTAAGTGATGCCACGTGCCGATATAGAACACTAAACGATCCCTGCTTCGAGAGGCTATTAATAAAATTGGAAGTCTGATCCCAGAGTGCACCATAATACTTGGAAACAGTTTTCAAAAACTAGTGAAACTGTTTGTGAAACTGCTGTATCTTTAAAAATGATTTTCCATTAAACATTATTTTTATTCAGCCTATTAATCTAACAAGTTTTGAATTTTTTTTTAAACTTCGAAATAAAAGAAAAAAACACCTTTTACGAAAAATATTTTTTTTGAGCTGTCATATTTGACATTAATGTTTCTTTTGTGCATAACAACACACACATATTTTTAAGCGCAGTGGCGAATTGTCATTAGAGGCCAGAGGGGCCTGTCCCATCAATCAAAATCTCTTCCTATTATGCAACACAGTTATTTGACTAATAATTTGTTAAAAAAATATCACGCGTTTTATTCCAATACTATCTTATAAATAAAAATGAAATTCTGTTTGTTTGTTTGTTTGTTTGTTTGTTTGTTTATTTGTTTGTTTGTTTGTGGATTTGAGTTGTATACAAATCCACAAAAATGGACATATCAGCCTGAAATTTTGCACAGATATGTAAAATAATATAGAATAAATCATAGTCCACTTTAAAACTTTGAAAGTCCACCCGTTCCCGGAATTTAAGAGATTTTTTATGTTCCCCACGCAAAAAGCTTTCCGTAATTGTAACCCCTGTAGTGAAAAAAGTGTGAAATAAGGATCGTGGTTGCCATGTCTGGCGATTTTGCCGAATAAGATGTTTTAAATTCTCAAAGTAAAAATAAAAGAATAATAATGATTTTTTTTTGTTAGTTTATATTCGTAAGGTTATTTTTTTTTTTAATTATAATATCGCGTGCATGGGAAATCGGAGCAGGAATGAAATGTTTTATACGCAAAACAATAAGAATTGAAGATTTCCGAGGCTAATCGGTAATTTTTTTTAGTTTGGCGGAAAAATAAAATGGCTCAAATGCCGATTTTAAGAAAGTGAGTTCTAGCGGTTTGCACAGATTTCGGCTTGGCGCAATTTATTGAGAGCTTAAGGAAATAGATTTTTGAAAACAAGTGTAAAGGTTTTATTAGAATACAGCGTTAAATTTTAATGATTCGTGAAGAAATAATGCAGTTGTCAAGGGATTTCAAGCGATCTATCTCCAGCATTCTCGCCAAATGAGTACATTGATTTAAGTTGGGGGAATTCCGCCAAATTTCAGAAAATTGAAATCTTCTCATTTACTACATCGGAGTAATGATGAATACAACACGTTATAGTTGATAATTTTAAAAATATCGGCTGTATTAAGGGATTCCACTTTTGAAATAAAGGCTTGCTTTACTTTTTCGCGGTCGAACCATTTTCCATATTGATTGTTGCTAAGTCAATGCTTCGAATGATTTCCTGAAAAACGCTTGCACAATGGCGTATGCTGGCACTTTGGCGAGGCTTAGATTTGAAACTGGATTTTATTTGAGACTGGGATATATAATGACACTGGTTATAGATAAAAATGAATGTTGGTATGTGTGTATGAGGTTGAAAACTCTAGCACCGTTGCACCATGAAATTTGGTTCACCTAAGTCTTTTATCATTGAGAAGCTTTTTATGCTATCCGTTTTCCTCTAACTTGCCACTAGGTGCCGCAGCAGAACGTCGAATTCTATTCCGTTTAGCCGTTTACTATGCGAATATCGTCGAACCGATTTCGATGAAATTTGGTACTCGCGGATATTAGAACACGGAGAATATTTTTCACTATCCATTTTGCTGTAACTTGCCGCTAAATGGCGCTGCAACGCATCAACTTCTATACCGTTTGACCGACCGGCATAAAATTTCTTATACTTACACATTTCAGCACGAAGAATATATTCTGTGTTCCTTCTGATGTTACTCACCACTAGATGGCACTGCAATGCATTATTATTTTAACTCGCCACTAGATGACGCTGCAGCAGGCCAAATTCTTGACCATTCAAACGGTCGCTATGAAAATCAGTATACATAGCTATTTGAACAATGAGAATATTTTGGCGTTTTTCATTTTGCTATAACTTGCCACTTGACGGCACTGTAGCGAATCATTTCTTTAATTAACCACTAGATCGCGCTGCAGTGCATCACTTCTTGACTGTGCAACTGATCGCTATGAAAATAGGTATACATAGATATTTGAACACGGGGAAGAATTTGGCGCTATCCATTTTCCTATATAATTTGCCACTAGATGTCGCGTCAACACATGAACTTCACAGGGCTGTCCAGCCGTTCGTCATGAAATTTCGTATTCATCGATATCTGAATGCGAAGAATATTTCCGCCGTATCCGTTTTGCTAAAACTCGCCACTAGATTGCGCTACGCCGCATGACCTCCTGCACCGTACAAACGATTGCCTTGAAATTCGGTATGCATGGTTATTGAACACAATGTAAAGCGATATCCATTTTGCTATATCTCTTTATTACAATAAATAGTAATCACCACAAATCGTAATATCAAAAAGTCCATTCATTCCCGTGCGAAGAACGGGTACTTCAGCTAGTACATTATAAAAATAACGTCAGTTTTGTTTTCTCAATGTCTGAAGCATGCCCGGGCCATAGGCTGGAGTGTCCTGAGTTTGGCGTCTTTCTCCGTTTACCGGGTTGGCTTATATTGTATTTAGCACAAAAGCCATATAGACGCGATATGAACTTGGCTTCAAAACGGCTTATTTTTGAGCTGTCTACGGCAGTGTTCCCAACCTTTTAGCATCGCCCCCCCCCCCCATCAAAGGCTAACTTACGGTGGCGCCCCCCCTCACATTTTTTTAGCATACATTCAGTTTTTTTATTCCTCAACAATGTACATTTAGTAGAATTTCCTGCGGAATAATTTCATTAGTGAAGTCCAAATGAACATTTTAAGCGAAAATAGAGATACATTAAGTAAAAATAAGAATAAATAAGATGATTTTGAAAAACATACATCACTACTTGCTCTTTGGTGTACGCTGGTGTACGGGATACAGATCGTCGGGCCTGGCATGGTGGACCCCATCCTTACTGAAAGGGGAAATTTCGCCAATCGGTATCTAATGGCGAAGTTTTACGCTCAATATAAAATCATTTTTAATTTCAACGATCTTATATGCTTCAGTGAGATATTTTTTTTTCTGTTTTCTTTTTTGATTTACGAAATGCGATTGTGACCGTTTCCCATATGAATTCCGGAATGTTAATGCTTTATGCACTAAAAATTGGATCTTGCTCACCCCTCGAAAATATAATAACGCTGCCCGTTTGGGAGACCCAAAAATACATCAGTGGATCCGGCCATAGACTTAGGGGGCCCCTGGAAAATATGCTAACGCTGGCCTTTTGCGAGACCCAAAATAAACAATCAGTGGGTCCGGCCTCTGCTGTAGGGGCCCCTCGAAAATGTCCTACCGCTCCCCGAATAAAACGGGTTTCCTATTTAATTCGGGTTTTCCCGAGCGCTGTCAGTCCGAAAACGTTTTGCCTACAGTTAATTCGGGTTTTGCCTAACGCTCGCAGTTAGAACGCGTTTTCCCTAGTTAATTCGGGTTGTGACGGATTTCGGGTTTTCACTGCAACATATATATATATAATTCATTATTTCACAGGTTGTTGCAATTTTATTAGTGATCTTACAGTTAGCGCAATCAAGAATTACGTTTCATTACATTCAGTATGCCGTATGTTCGAATTCGTATAAAAATGTATTGTCATGTATAAATTATTGCTTTACAATTTTATAATATACTTCATTTAGCCTTTTTCCTCCAATAATCCTACCTTTGTTTCAATGAAAATGTTTTCTGTTGTTTAGCATATCGCCTGGGTAAGTTGTTATATTGTGACAACCTATCCCCATTACACATATTTGTTTACATTGTAACAGTGCTTATTAGGCTATTGATATGCCTAACATACACTGTATGAGTTCCTAGAAAACAACGTAATATTCACGTGATATCAAACTAAAAACAGTGTAAAAGCATTCGTCCGTATTCTGAAAACATTAAATACTATCCAAAACATGCTAAAAAGGAAAGTGAATATTTTTACATAAATAAAGGTCGATTAAAAATATCGCCCACCTCTATAATCACAGCTTGGCTATTTGATACTAAAGATTTCGATTATATTGAATCGATACTCTCTACTTCAGATAATATTTATCAAAGTATATTGCTAAAAATATGTGTGACGACGTACCTTTGGGACTAAACCCCATCTTCCTCTAAAATGCGCAAATTTACTATCATGCCGAGTTAAATGTACTAAATTTATAATGATTTTTTGTGTTATATAACATCTTTAGTTCGATAAATCCTTTTAAATACTTTTCTCACGTGTGTCATTTGAATGCCACGTGTGAGAACCTTAAAATGGCATATATTTGAGCAATTTCAATTCTTATAATGTTCTTTCTTTAACTTTTTAACCATACTTTTATGCTCAAGCGAGAAGTAAAAACAGCAATATGAATCATTTTTGGAATCCACTTTGTAAGCAAGCACACAGTAAAATGTTCAATTTTTTTCCCCCAACAGGTGGTTAGACGAAAACGATTTGATCACCATTCCAGAGGGCACTTTTCGTTCTTTGGGCAATCTCGAAATATTGTAAGTATGAAAATTCGTATTTGAAAAAGCAAATTTATGAAAAAGGACAATTGCCTTGGGTTTTCAATAGAGATCAACGAGCTCAAAATGTGTTCAAAACTTGAATCTCATTAAAATTGATGTTTCGTGGTTAGTATGTACACCCTTCAAAAAAAAAAAAAAAAAAAATCTCGGCTGTTCGAGCCTCTTCTGGGGAAGACCCCCCTGAACCCCCCTAATTATTTAGTTTCATTATTGCCATATTAAAACGATATTAATGGACTATGTCATTTTATCGCTCATCTTTTGAGTATTTCGCCTGGTAACCCTATGTTGAAATTTTTATGAGTGTAACCTATTTATAGAAGAATACATGGATGCATATTCTGCAGCTTACGAAATAGTGTAACAATAGATTAAAGCTGTTGTGAACCAATAGTATTTAAATACATGTAAAATTATGTCGCTTTTTATGTCGCTTTTTTATGTCGCATTTTTGGGACACATTTTTCAATAAAGGGTGTTGGGACAGGCGCGTAGCCAGGAAAAAATTTCGGAGGGGGATATGCGCCTGGAAAATTTTTCGGGGGGGGATATGAACTTATATGTGTATAAATAGACGGAATTTCATCACTAATCCAAAAATTTCGGGGGGGGGGGATATATCCCAATATCCCCCACCCCTGGCTACGCCCCTGTGTTGAGAGATAAAATGACATAGTCATTAAAAAAAAAGGTATTCGAGTAAGAAATAAATTTAGTACGTCGGTTTCGTATATTAAAAATTATTTCTCATAGAATATAAATTAGGCTATGTATAAATATGATCTTTCCATATTTCTGTCAAGTTGTGCGTTTTTGGAAAACTCGATTATTATTCGCAAATCTAAAATAGGAAATTTATCTCATACTCGAATACTTTTTA
Organism: Cheiracanthium punctorium; assembly: GCA_038373885.1. Lineage (NCBI taxonomy): Eukaryota > Metazoa > Arthropoda > Arachnida > Araneae > Cheiracanthiidae > Cheiracanthium > Cheiracanthium punctorium. The sequence goes on along the minus strand of JAWZYV010012729.1, from coordinate 34,054 downwards.
CGAGGGTGCATATGTACAGTATGTGAATTTTAAATGCCAAACTTTAAGGGTAGGAAATGTAAAGAAGTACTTTTTATACTAGATCAGTGTAGGGTTCAATATTAAATGCCATCTGGTCTCAGTACGATAGGTTCCAGTCTATTTCTTCAATAGCGTGCACAATTACCTCAATGTAACCTTTAACCCTCAATAGACTGGACAAAGTGTACTTAGTCGCTTGACAAACACGCTCACCAGATTTTTCAAGTATCGTTTTTTCCTTATGGAGAAACCTGTAGGGACTCCATTGAAGTCTGGTGAGGATCTCATTGCAAAACTTTCATTCGCTAATGCATCTGTTCGTCAAACACCTGGTTTCTTCGCAGGGGTATGCTAATCTACTAATTATACGCTAACAGCCCCGTATCAATGATGGTGCAAAACCAAAATAGTGATAGACCAAAAACTCCTCAAGCTCAGGTAGTGATAAAACTAGACTTAGTTGAAACATTCACTGCCACCCCACTGCCACGAACCCCCAACCCTCACAGAACACTTTGTTTCGCTTGTTTAGAAGCTACATTCTTTTCCTGGAAGCTGCATTTACAAAATTTCTGTTATTCAGTATGCTAATATATAAAATCTCTCAAAATGACAATAGCTGCACCACCAGCTCGATAGCAGCAAAATGACAATTTAATTAATGTATTAAACGGAATAAATTGGCATTGTTACTAGGCACTTCTGTCATGTGCGCTTGGCAGTCCTTGTGTTACATCGTTGTTAATAATGTAAAGACTTGTGTGCTACACATCATTTATGACTCTAATTTCTTGTGCTTCTAGATCTTTAACAAGAAATCACCTCATTAACTTGGATTCAAGGACGCTCGAAGGATTATTCAAATTATCAACATTGTAAGTAAACTAACCCTAAAATTGCTTTAATGTTACAGTAGTCTGTGAAAGTATTGATTTCCTTGTATTTACTAATGCAGCTACTGAAGAGTTGATCCAATTTTACTTTCCTACTTTTATCGAAAAGAAAAGTAAAACTGGCCTAGTTTTTGCTTCATTGTTCAAATATTTGGCATTTTTCATAAATTATGCAAGATGATGTCAAGCCTTTGGACTTTGTTACGCAGTTTCTGTTAATTTTCCATCAGTAATTTTCCATGACTTTTGCTTAGATTTCATAAGTTCTCAACAGACACATTCTCAGCTGAATGTGCTTCGTGGTGATGCACATATACCTCCAGTTTCCACCAATGCTTTTAACCTTTGGCGAATTATTTAATAACCTCTTCAGACCCGACTTAAATCTCACATATCAAATTAAAGAAAATCTCATAACTTTTTTTAAAAATATACTGTACTTAAAAACGATAAAAAAGGCGTATTTTCAATCAATTTTTCGAATAAAAGCCTAATTCCCAATCTCTGTTTCAGTAGTAAAAAGTTGTTATCACCTATAAACGAAAATTGTCAAAAAAATTAAAGATAAATGATGTCCTAGAAGTTCTTTTCAGCTGCATGGATTTTGGAAAAAAAAAAATCCACAAATTTAACTTAGTAAATTTCATAACATTCAAATATTCTTTTGTGTTATAGGAAACAAATACAAAATAACGGGGAAAAATTTGAGCATCAGTGCGCAGAATTTACACATTTACATTAGTTAAAATCATCTCATTCAAAATTTAAAAATCCGCTCATATGTACGTCTGTTCAGAATTACAAAAAATCTTAAAGGATAGCTTTTTTAGTGGAAACGCGAAGGTCCACTTATGTGGACGCCTGGAGCGAAGAATTCAAGGAAGACGACTAAATTGCCATAATCTTCTCGTAAAAGTTGATGAATAGTAAGTACAGAATTCTTATTCTGATAAAATCGTTTCCGAGAGGATGGCTTGGTCGACGAAGTCCACCTTTAAATCTGAGATAGCAGCTGCGAGGGACCTTCACAACGTGGAGGTGCGCTGAGTCTGCTAGTCCAGTGCGAGAGAGCTAGACAGGCCAGTTACCAAAATGAAGATTTAAGCTGCTCCCGTTCAGCATTTATTTAGACAATTTTTCAACGTATTTCAAATATTTCAACGTGCTGAGTGGACACAGAGAGTTCCCTTGAAGGGACCTGTGCCAACCAATATCCCCTTTGGTACAGGGCAACGGACACTGAACAAGACACACACGGCCGCCAGTCTTACATAAATATTGGTGTTCACGTTGACAGAAAGTCCTTTCGTGCATGAGTCGTATTCAAGACTTGCCGAAAGTTCAGTAAAAAACTTGTTCCTTTACCAGGAGAGGACAGCTCACATCACGAAATGCGTCCTTTAGAGCTACATACGTCCTTCTTGGATTTTCCTAGCTCAGTTTTGATCCTCATCAGAATAGGGAACTTCTGAATATCTGTAACCCCCTGAAACTGGTAGCGGTCAACGAGAGAACTTTCGTAATGGATTTAACGTGAACATACACATCATTTATACAAGGGTCTTCTGTGGTAAGTCGAAATTGAACACGCAGTCTTCCGATTTATACACCTTAACCACTAGGCTATCAAGAGAAAGTTTGTTAATGTTCTTCGCTTTATTCTGGCAAGTGTCTTTAACAACCTCACAGACTGATGAGAACTGCATTGCTTAATTGAGAAGCATCCTGGCAGTGATTAATATAGTAAAGCAGTTCAATCATTTTTGCGAGATTCCAATGCGCCGATAGACACTTCAGCACGCTCTGCGACCAAATCTGCACCGCTTAGCCCGTTGGAATCTTCTTGTGATGCGCCTGTTTAAGTACTCAATGACATATGTAATGCTCTACTGTTCCTGCGCTTCCTAAGATAGTGATCATTGTTCGCTCTGTGAATACGTAAGAAGTATTTTTGCATCGAGCCATGCCCATTAGGAAGGCGGTTGCTCGGTAGGAGAGGAGAGGAGAAGGTTGTGTTCCCGAACTTTAAATGTGAATCTAAATGTATGGCAGCCCTTGATGCTGTTGGTCCAGTCGGATTGCCATGTTGCTCCTTTCTGTTCTATAAATATTTTTTTTAGTGGGGGGATATCGGCGCTGGTGCAATATATTCCATTTCCGAACTTTCACTTACTCCCTTTTCAAGAGCGTCAGCACTTTCATTGCCAACGATGCCACAGTGGGCTTTGACGTGGCGAAGTGTGGCGACTCTTTGAAGATACTAAAGGAATGGTTGTACTTGCAGTATCGCTTGCTGAAAAATTCTGTGTTCGTTTATGGCCATTAAGCTTGGAAGGTTATCACTGTACAGTGTCTTAGGTTTCTGGTTCTGTTTCGAGGTTCACATTAGTGCTAGCGGGATCGCCAGAAGTTCTGCTCTGTTTATAGGGATTCTAACAGGCTGATTATAGAGCTCTTTATAAGCTTCTTGTCTATTTTCATACACAACAAAACCTGCTTCCATTCCTTTGTCAGATTTCGAGCATCTGTAGCGATGGCTTGTGCGGCTGTTACTGGTTCAAGAGTAGTTGTTAGTTTGATTCTGAAGGAAGAGGTTTTATATGTTGGGTGTAGTTTCGACCTTTGGATGCTTGTAACGAATTCTAGATTCTTGGAGGCTTTGCTTGTGTCTAATATTGTTTTGCAAATCTTGTCCTTGTCACTCGCTTTGCCTCTTCCTGAAGCTCTGTATGCATAGGGGTAAAATGCCCACTAGTACGTACAGGGCGTCAGTAGATGCTGTCCTGCGTGCGCGCGTAATTCTTAATAGCAGAATCCTCTGAACAAATTATTACTTCTGCTTAGACTGTTTGTGAGTAAAGAGCTCCATACTGCTGTCGCAAACAGGACTTGGCAATGTGTAACAACGTGGTACCAATTCCTCCAATGAAATGCTGATGTGCTCCGCATGTCTTGCTAATTACTTTAACTATTCCTGACGGTGAAAGAATTGCTTTCTAGTTTGGTTATGTGTGGTCTTGAACAATCGCATAATTTTAGCACGATGAGCGGGGTTAAGTGATATTTCGTAAATATGTAGTTTCAAACTAACATTTGGCCTTACAGAAACTCGCGATTATTGCCGACTGTTCAATGAACAGTGTTTCCAATATAGGATAATTGAATTGGATCAACCTTTATTAATAACTAAAAATTCTGTCTGCGTTTTTTATTGTATTTCTGTAAAAGATTGGAAGTGGCAGACCTTAAAACAATACTCCAATAAAACAGCAAATGTAAAAAAAAAAACGAGTGAATATTTTTTTTTACTGGTGACAGATTTCTTGAGTGCGAACAGTTGACTTTAGTGGTTTACGATTTTTCAAAAACTATGTCTTACGACTACAAACTGCTGCAACTGCAAAATAATTAGACAAAATCTATGTCAGCGTTAATGCTATGAAAAAGAAAGAACGTAAAAAGCATTTTGCAGACAAATCTGTTCCTTTTAAAAAATGTCTTTTTTTTATATACAGAACAAAACTTTTGCCTTTTAGGTGTCAGTTCTAGCATTACGCTTCTCTAAAATAACGTCACTTGATGTGGACAAATGTTTCACTTTGGACTGTCATTCATGAAACGGGATCATTTGTATTGCCTAGAGAAGAACTACGCATTTAAACAGTGCCTTTTAAATAAAAATATACATTCATCCGATTACCGTCGTTGCGCAAGATTCAAAACCCCCTTCACTTCCCATGGTTGCACAAAAAAACAGCGTTACCCCTCTTCGCTGAGAGAGAAAAGTCCAAACGTGAGTGTGAAAAGAACGTTTTGGGCTCTAACTTTCTTTATATCCGTCAGATTTAGGATTTCAGTAGCGTTAAACTTTTTACGGACAACAGGAATCATTTTGCAAGAAACTGAGATTTAATCAGTACAGTAGTTTTTTAATATAAAGAAAAAACACATATTTGAATATTGTCTTTTATATACATACATATACAATTCATCCTATCGCTCCCTCGCCATCCTTTCGTTGTGCAAAGTTTTAACATTCCTTCATTGAATGCCGATGCAGTTGCAAGAAAGAAAAAGCATTATCGCTGTCCACGGTGAGAGTAACAGCTAGGCGTGGATGTGAAAAGACCGTTTTGTGCTCTAACTTTCTTTCCTTTGGTCAGATTAGGATTTCAATAACTTTAAACGCTTTAGAATCCCTTAAAATGGCCTTCGACCAAGGCACCTCCCACTCGACCATAGGCAGATGCCCCTTGTGTTGGCATGCCATAACACAAAACAAATAGTTTCAATAGCTTTAAACCTTCTCCGGGCAGTTGGGATCATATTTTAAAAAAAACAATACGCTTAAACCGGCCCTCTAGTTTTTTTTGTTTTTTTTTTTAGTTTAGGGAAGAAATACGCTTCTGAACACTGTGTTTTATGGTGATCACTAATTTAAATACATTACATGAATATGCTGTTGATTTGCATGTTTCGAATTAATACTATTTCAACTTGAACGTACTTTCAGATTTTATATTTCAGCTTAAACAATCAGCAATGTTGCTGTTTGTTTTCGGTGACAGAATGACATCAGTTTACGTTACCACAAAAACGCATTTTTTTATCAGCAGAAAGTCGCTCAATCCTTTCATTAATAACCTGTGAAATATACTTGAACTTTATAGTTACAGATTATGCACCTTTGTAAGACTTTAAAAAATGTTCGTTAAATTTTATAGTTTATTAAGAAGAAGAGAATAACGAACGTACTTTAATTTAAAAGCATAATTTTACTATAAGCGTTGTAGTCTGATTTATTATTTTCTATTTTAGGTACTTAACTACAAATTCGCTGACACACTTGAAAAATTATCACTTTGGAAATAGAACTGCCTTGTTAAACTTGTAAGTGTGAGAGAAATAAATCAAGTTTTTCTTGCACAATAAAAGTGCTATTATCAACTTTAATATTCTCATTCTGTATATGAAACAAACAATTTCAATTTGTTGCTATTTTATTTTTCAGAGATCTTCAGGACAATGACATATACACAATAGAAAATCGAGCTTTTATTAGTTTGAATAAGCTTATTTCGTTGTAAGTAGTTTAATTATTCACTAAAGAAGTTGAAACAAAATAATAGTTATAAACATTTACGAGTGTAGTATACATTAAATTCTTACACATTGCTGTGATTTTCGTGTTATTTTATTTGACATTTTTGGGGGAATGATTTCTTTTCTTTTGAAGTAAACTTGTTTTATTTTACTGTCTGTTTTACCTCTATTAATTTTTTTTTCGTAGATGGAAAAGTATTTGTCTGGATTGTTTTTATATTTAAAACTATGTAAATAAAACTATGTTATTAAATCTTATTTACTTCTGTTTTCCTTTTTCTTCCTTTTTTTTTATTAACAGATATGTCATGAAACTTTTTCATGAAGAATGTTGAATTAACATTTCGTATTATAAATTGTATTTTTATTAACTTTATGAAAGGAACTTTTTTCTGTGTAGAAAGTTTTTGTTATCAGAAATACCAGCTTAAAGAATAAAGCTAGGTCGTTAGAAATCAAGTTTAATCTCAATGTTTAATTAAATTGATGATAAGAAAACTTCGAAAAATTTAATGAAATTGTTTAAAACATGTCAGCAAATTGATTGAATGGCTATTTAGAATCTAAGTTTATTATATAAATGGCTTAATTCAGAGGTTCTCAAACTGTGTGCCGCGGCACCCCGGAGATAATCAAGAAGGCTTCAACAATCAAGCTTCAACAATCACTTCTAAGGTGATTATTTATGCATGCTAAATGATGTTTGAGACACCAAGGATTCTGATTTGCCTTTAAGTACAATACATTTTCTAGAAGTTTCCCAAGTTGATAGTGAGACATCCAGTGTTAAATGCATGCTCTGCACTTGGGGATAGGCTGTTCATAGTCTCCAAATACCTCGTTATAAAAAATTAACCAAAACTTCTTATTGAAAGCATTTTTATTGACTATTCTTTCTTTTATTGAAAAAGAAAACACATTTTATTTTACAGGAATCTTAAAGGCAACCCCCTTCGCCATGTACAATCAGCATGCTTTGAACCTTTGATCTCGTTACGTTACATGTAAGTATTCAAAAGTTATATATTAAATTTTGAATTTTGAATTAAAATATTTTGATGCAGTATGAACTCTTCCGATCTGAGTTTCATAAACGATATAAATATATTATCCCTTCAAAAATTTTCTAACAGACTTTCTTTTAAACTTCTAAATAAAATACACACATCTATCATACAATAATAATAATAGTAATAATATTAAATGCTTTAAAAAAAAGAAAGGAAGGAAGAGTGGCCAGAAAATTATCTGATATCACTCGTAGAATCTGCCCCTCTCTGATTTAACAAATCTAAACAATGTAATTCTTAAAGAATGAAGTGTTTTTTCAAATAATTTTCTATATTCCATAACAACCAGCACCCGTTATTTTCAAGAAAATGGCATAAAATTTTAACTAAAATGTTAGAAAAAAGTACTCACAAATTGAGAGGGAGTAATATTTGTTTCAATAACAGCAGAATGATGTCAGAATTTCTGTCCACTCTTTTTATACTTTTCTTTTTTAAGCTTTTAATTAAAAAGAAACTTTATTAGTAGAAGGCTTCTACTAACGGATTAGTACGTCTACTAACGGATTAGTAGAAGGCTTTTTAATGCTTTTTAGAAGTTTTTTTTTCCCAGGGGATATTAGCTTTTTATATGTGTCTGTGTTTCAATGATTTAACTCTTGCACAAAAAATATTTATTCTCGCTTATTATATCAATACAGGTCTTATATTATTATATTAGTGCACTACTCGGAAAGTCCCATTTTAAAGTTGTGCGTTTGTACAAGTTTGGGCACTTACTCAAAATTCTTTTTTTTTTTTTTCCCAAATTCTTTTTGTAGGATTTTTATTAGTGATACGAGCAGTACACTAAAGTTTAAACACTGGCACAAAATGAAAAATATTTTTTTTTTCTAAAATCTTATCTTTGAACAGGTTTTCATAAGTGTCAACAAAATTATACCTACACACCAAATTTTCCCAAAATAGCTCGAATCATTTTTCTATATTAGCACGTTACTCAAATTCGAATTTTAAATTTGAACTCTTGAAAAGTTTGAACGCTTGCACAAAAACAACTATTTGCTCCACTGATTTGAAATTTGGCATGTTTTATTTTTCAAATCACAGATGTTTTTTTCAGGTCAATTTTGAATGTGTCAAAATTTTAGATAAAGTATATTTTTTTTAATTTTCGATTTTTATATTTTTAAAACTTTTTGTAGTTTATTTTCATGACTGGCATACACACACACAAAACAAAATCAAAAATAGGTCTTGTCGTGTTTATATTAGCGCGCTACTCCCAAAATCCAATTTTTAGTATTTCAAGAAAAACCAATCATTGAAACTTAGTTTTTATCAAACTTCGTTTAAATGTCACTTTAAAGTGCGTAAAAAATCTTGACGAAATGTCACTTCCACTATTCTGATATAATACATACGTTTTGGGGAAATCGCGGTGGAAGCATTCACAACATAAAAGAGGAAGTTCAGTTCAGAATATATAGAACTGCTCGTTCGTTACCTTATTGCATTCTTCCTTTAAGTTTAGTTGGGACTAGGTTGGTTTTTATTTTTTCTCTAAGAATTATCCCTTTGTTTAGTGTCATTTTAATAAAGGTTTAGTTCACTGCTTTCAAGTATATTATTGACACATAATGTTAATGAGCATTGTTAGATCGTGTATTTTTTCATTGATTCTGAAAATGAGTCCCTTTGATGAAAGAGATTCTGAATAAAGGTTTACTTCCCTCTTTAAAAGTGTACTATTGGCACATAATGTTAAAGAGTATTGCTATTCCATGTATTTTTTCATTGATTCTAACAATTATATAAATTTATTTAAAGTCATTTTAATAAAGATTTAGTTTACTGTTTAAAAGTAAATTATTCACACATAATCTTAAAGAGTATTCTTATAGCGTTTCTTTTTTAATTGAACTTAAAACAATTACGTCCATTTGTTGAATGTTATTTTGAATAAATTTTTAGTACACTGTCTCAAAGTATATTATTGAAACATAATCATAAGTGTAGTGATAAACGATGTATTTTCTCATTGATTCTAACAATCACGTCCGTTTGTTAAAAGTCACAGTTTCAAAGTATATTATTGACACATAAACTTAACGAGTATTGCTATTCCATGTATTTTTTCATTGATTCTAATAATTATATAAATTTATTTAAAGTCATTTTAATAAAGATTTAGTTTACTGTTTCAAAGTAAATTATTCCAACATAATCTTAAAGAGTATTCTTATAGCGTTTCTTTTTTAATTGAACTTAAAAAAATTACGTCCATTTGTTGAATGTTATTTTTAATAAATTTTTAGTACACTGTCTCAAAGTATATTATTGAAACATAATCATAAGCGTAGTGATAAACGATGTATTTTCTCATTGATTCTAACAATCACGTCCGTTTGTTAAAAGTCACAGTTTCAAAGTATATTATTGACACATAAACTTAACGAGTATTGCTATTCCATGTATTTTTTCATTGATTCTAACAATTATATAAATTTATTTAAAGTCATTTTAATAAAGATTTAGTTTACTGTTTCAAAGTAAATTATTCCAACATAATCTTAAAGAGTATTCTTATAGCGTTTCTTTTTTAATTGAACTTAAAAAAATTACGTCCATTTGTTGAATGTTATCTCTACTTATTATAAAAGAAGGTGTCTGTGTGTGTGTGTGTGTGTGTGTGTGTGTGTGTGTGTGTGTGTGTGTGTGTGTGTGTGTGTGTGTCTGTCTGCAGCGTTACGGACAAACGGCTACACCTAGAAACACCAAATTTGGTATTCGGGAAGATGTAAATATGTAGTTGTGCACCTCGAAGCGATTTTTTCAAAATTCGACCTAGATTTTTTTTTATTTTATGTTTTATGCGATTTTTGGCATTTTTTCTCACCTAATTCGTAATAACGGCGGAAATTACGCTCGCAGCAAAACAGCATTTGTATCATCGGATAGAGGAGAAAATTTTCTTTTAAAAACAGTTTGTTCTGAATACTTAACCTGATTTACCGATTTTTAGGAATTTTTTTACTAAACATCTGCTTCACGATTTTTTTTCGTAAAATAATTTTAAAACTGTCGCATCTTGAATTCTATCCGTCATAACTTTTAGATATTTTGACAAATCGTGAAACATTCTTTTCTCCCTCTTTTAAAATAAAAACGAAAAAATTATGTAAATTAGATGATTTTTTACGAATTTTAATGCAGCCTAATGTTTAGAATTTAATAGCATCAACGCGATCTTACGCCATTCATTACATTGCGATCACGGCACGAGAATTTATGTTCGGTTGTTGCCACAGAAAGGATTAGAAAAAAGGGTTTTTTCAACCAATCGAGTTTTTAACTGGGATATCAGAATTTCAATTCGCAAGTGAGGATCTATGACGTCAAATGCTTTAAGATACCTAAAAATTACGCCATAATTTTAACTCATTTATTCCAGCTCTATTTTCAACACAGGGAGACGATATTTTGATTAAAATTTACTGTAGAAATAAACTAAGAAATTCACGATTATTATTATTAGAAGTGGTATTTTAATCCGGTGCTTATTTAAAAATTGAAATGTTTTCACGGCGCTGAAAATGTTCATTTTAAAAGTTACAAAGTTCGTTTCAAAGCTTGATATATTAAAATTTTTCTATTTATTATTTTTATTTTTGGCATTTAATTTAGCGCAGGCGTTGCCTAACATACGCATGCAGGTTGCGAGTATAGTTTTATTTTAACGTTGAATTACGTTCCTCCATAAAGGTCACGCAAAGTTTTAATGATACCGTTTGAAAACAATTATGCAAAATATCGAAAGTAACTCCGAAATTAATCTACCGGGGTATCCTTTACGGCAGTCAAACAGTGACGTCATAAATTTAAAAAAAAATGTGTGAAATTTGTAAACTCTGCAACTCTAACGCCCTGTCACAATTAAAATGGGAATAAGTAGCTCCTCGAGATTACACAGTTTGATGTTTTTCAGGAGACAGGACTATGGAGGATATAAAAGATATCGCTATTGGATATTTAAAATGGCACCCCTTGGATATTTTCTCCCCACAGTAAGATGAAATGGTTTACGGCGCTAAATACGCCAATCTTATAAAACTATGTATAAATTAAATATATATGGAGAGTTTCCTTAATGGCAACCATTATGTGAAATGATTATTATTTATGCTAATGCGTAAATTGCAAAGAATCGCCACAGAATCAAAAGATCCCATTGAGGCCAAATAATCTAAGCTGTTTCTTTTAAGGGAGCCTTGAAGAGGGAGAAGCGAGTATAGATAGTATTAATGTACGTAATAGGTAGTATTATTAGATTTGTAAAGATAGTATGAATAAATCGCAATGTACCACGTTAATAAATATTTCATGAAATTAAAAGTGTTTATCCTTTTTCAACGGTTGTCTTACAACCAACTAAACGAAAAGTAATTCTAATTTGCGTTAATATATCCCGCAGTCATTTCAACAGAGGGGATTACTTGAACTTTTTTAAAAATGAAATTCTGTTTTGTCACATGCAGATATGACTTTAGTAGTAAAATATTCCCTTCTTCCCGTATGAAGAGCCGGTGCGCAGCTATTTTAAAAACATCTCTTGAAAATAGCATAAATGAATTCAGAAGACCTCAAAACGTGTCAATACACCAAAATCTCGAAGTCGAATTTTTTTCATGATTGCAATACTTTTCTTATATGGTACATTTTCGGAAAGAAATAAATGGTGCTCCATTTCATGTAGTGTCTTAGGTATTTAATGCTACAATTTGAGCCTAAAAAACAGTATGATGTAGAAATAAGACATTTTGAAAGCCAGGAGTTCTCTGCAAACCATTAAGCTTTCCACTTTTTTGATAGTGAATGACACTGACGTAGTTTTTTGAGTCATTATACTGCAATGATCAGGTTAGTACTCATGACACAAACTTTACATTAAGAGTCAAATAATTTTGCTCTTTTTTTTTTTTTTAAATTCCACATCACGAATAATTTCGAATTACACATGTAAGGAAAATTTTCGTTTCCTACCGTGCGAAGAACGGGCACGCAGCTAGTTTTTAATAAATTTTTAGTACACTGTCTCAAAGTATATTATTGAAACATAATCATAAGCGTAGTGATAAACGATGTATTTTCTCATTGATTCTAACAATCACGTCCGTTTGTTAAAAGTCACAGTTTCAAAGTATATTATTGACACATAAACTTAACGAGTATTGTTATACCGTGTATTTTTTCATTGATTTTAACAATTACGTCCCTTTCTGGAATGTCATTCTAAATAAAGGTTTAGTTAACTGTTTCAAAGAATATCATTGACACATATTTGTTTAAAGTCATTTTAATAAAGGTTTAGTTCACTGCTTTCAAGTATATTATTGACACATAATCTTAAAGATCATTGTTATATCGGTTATTTTTACATTGATTCTAAGAATTAAGTCCCTTTTTTGAAAATTATTCTGAATAAAGATTTCGTACACTGTTTATGAGTATACTATTTACACATACTCAAAAGCTAAAAAGCATTTAAAAAAGCATTTTAAAAATATGAAAGAAGCTATGGAAATCCTTTGAACAGAAGGTGGAACAGAATGGGCGTCGGCAGCATAAGGCAAGGGGGATCACTTGCCTCGCCCTGTATTTTTTGTTGCCTTTTATTTCCCTGCTTTTTTGTGCTTCCAACATGTTAATCATATGTTGAAGTAAACTTTGCCCCCCCCCCTCCCCTGGAAAACTTCTGCCGGCGCCCACGGGAACAGATGAGCTAGTGATGAGAGGAAAAAAAAGAAGTTTACTATTATAGTTACAGAAATAAAGTTTTGCCAAGTTTTGCTAATAAACTTACTGCTTGGAAAGTCTACTAATTACAAGGTACTGACGTTTTAGAACAGCTGTCTTTTTTAGACCACTTTGAAATGCTTTTTTAAAGCAGCAACACTAAACTTTTTGTAATTCGATCAACGGTTGTAAAGTTTAACTTTATAAAAAACATAAGTGTGCTTTAGAAACTCTCAAAATACTTTAAAGTTTATTTTTTAGAATTTAAAATTTAATTTCAATGAGTTTTAAATTGAAGTATCTTCAAATTTATAAAGGAGAACTGTAAAAGCGCAACCATATAGTATACATATTCTGTGGCAAAACAACAGAAAATTTTTAGCTGTTAATAGATATGCACGTAATTACTTGTGACATACTGTTATTTCTTAAAGCATATCATATTCCGTTAAAAAAGAATTCTAAGACTCAAATATCACGGTGATATACTTATAAATTGATTAAATTTTCGTTTTCATTATGACTGTCAATAAATTAGAACTTAACTGTTATTTAATTTCAAACACAAACGTTTTTATCGCATGAGAAGCATTTTTTTAACTTTAAAATTATGAATGCTTGAATAAGCATTTGTCTTGTTACGTGAGCATTTAATCTTAAACAATTAGTTTCATTTAGTGCTAGGTTAATGTTAGTTTATTCAATATTGCTGTACATATATAATAAACAGTAAATGATTCAAGCAAAAATTTTGCATGAATTCCAAAACAGGCTAACATTTACAAAGAAGCCAGTAAGTTTTCAAGTACGTTTCTAAAATTTTGTAGAAAAAAATTAAAACATTAAAAAATATTATCTTTCAGTAAAGATGTATGACGAAAATTTTGGCATCCAAAAAAATAGCATTTCAAAATAATAAGAAAAACAGAAGACTGTAATTCAAAAGACTTGAAAAGGAAATTTCTGAAAGACTTTTCAAGGACGAATGTTTTATTTATGCTAGTACATATAATTAAACGCTTTAGTGGTATCACTGAAATATTTTTAATGATTAATTAGCAATCTTATCTGTAGACAGAGTATTAAGATAACCTTATTTTTTACATGTGCTATCACGCTATTATATTGCTTAAGTTATAAAAGAATGATTAAATTTTATAATGAAGACTGTATATGTGAACTTTGAACAACTTATTACTTAATCTTCTGGATTTATCAGCGATGCCCAAATGAGGATTTTGCGTTTGAAAAATTTTTCTTGTACTCGACATAAATATAAGACCTCTCGAATTATGTACCATTCTGAACACTCTTAAAATAAAGCATAGAATCTCATTAGACATTTTTGGACATGTTTAAGTTTGTATCATCTCCAGCATTGAAATTTAAGTTATTAAAGGTCATAAAGGGGAAAACATAAATACTGTATCGGCATAGTCAGAATTCATCGTTTTTAGAGCTAGCTGGTATACTGTGTTGCTAGTCTCTTATGAGGACCAAATAGTAGCGTAGAAACGGTTTTGGAGAGTCTGAGACCGAAGCCCCTTATTTCCGGTAAGTAGTAAGTAGAGCAATAAAAATTGTCACTTGATAGCATTAGGGTCTACCACAGAGATGGTTATTTGTAGGTAAGTAGAAGAAAGAGAGAAAGAACATGCTCACATACACACACAAAATACACATAAAAGAATCCCAGCTTAGAGACCTCCTCGCTATGACCGAATAATCGGAAGCTTGTCTTGTACACTTGAGAATTATCTCTCGCATTCTAAAAAACAATGAACAGTCACTTTCATGGAATGGAATGGCACTCAAAATATCCAACCTCAAAATGTATTCATTTCCTGAGGGTGTAATAATGACTCTTTTTATCTTTACATTATATTTGAAAAATCGAGTATATTTCAAAAAATGTTACTTCCCAAATAGCAGCCGTGTTGGCAGTTACGTTGTGGTGACGTTACATTTGCTCACGTTCGTCACATTAGAAATCTGATGTAAATTAGCACATTTCCTTCTGTGGCGTCTCTTCGTGTCAAACGTTTCACGTTGCAGAGACGTCCATGTGAGTTCTATGACGTCCATGACGGTCACCATTTATAGAACTTCTTCTTACTAACTTTTATTTATGTGACACAAAAACTCGAATTAGCTGTGTTGTGCTAAAGCAAACTACCGGAGATTGGAAATCCGGTCACAGAAACAGAACACGTTTGCCAGGCATAAATAAAACCATTTTGTCAGTCTGCATTCAAATCCGAGTCTTTGGATACATTAACCCTTTGAGGCGCAACCCTTTCCCAATGCTGAAAAAAGGGCAGCCGTTGCCATCGCTCGACTTAACTACCAGCAACATGGCGGACGATCGAAACGTTCCTCGCGTGACACAGATCTAGAGACCCTTTTTGACGACAGCCGGCTGTGCTCGCGCACAGCCAGCTGCGTCAAAAAAAGGTTTCTCTAGATCTGTGGCACGCGATGAACGTTTCGATCGTCCGCCATCTTGCTGGTAGTTAAGTCGAGCGATGGCAACGGTTTCCCTTTTTTCAGCATTGGGCATTCTTCCAGCTGTTCTCGCATGCTTCCATTTTTCAGCAGATGTCAGTGCTGTTAAAAATAATCGTGACCATTTTTTGACGGGAAATGAGGTGCTAAAAAGTAAAGGATTCTCGTGGAGCTATGTCACCCGCAACTATTTTTATAGAAATCCAATCTATTCTTCGTGACTGGCAACAGTCAAAACGTCAGAGTTTGGTGTGCCCAGAGCGGGATCACTGCGCGTGAAAGGGTTAATAGTTTATCTACTGATGGTACTTAGAAGCACTGTAAACATTAAAATTTTTAAAAGAAATTTCATTGATTCATTATAATCATTTCTTTGGAAAATCTCTATGTAATACTTCATTTAATCGGCCTACATCTAGTCTGCATGTTCTATAAAGTAAAGATTGTTTTAAAGGGATTGCTTTCCGCTCAATTTCTAATCATATGGAGCCAACAAAAAATAGTATTAGCATTAGTGAATTTCCAGACATTGGTTTTACGTTAAGGGATTAGATTTCCAAGGGTGTGTGTCATTTAAAGGATTACTCGATCTCTTCATGTTGGTATGTGCTATACTCTTTTGAATAACGCTCATAAAAGGCTTATGAAACAGTCATCAGACGTATAGTGTTTATTAACTTTTTCTTAATTTTCTTTTATATGACTTTAATCTATATTAGTAATTCATTATCTAACAAAAAAAATCTGGAGTGACTCCACTCGACTTTCCGAACACTTACGATTAAGATCATTACCAAGCACTTAAATAAATTTGAATCGATGAATAATTCAAACATATATACCAAATTGAAACTCAATCGAATGCACCGTTTAAACGCTTGCGCACTTTCAAGAATTTCTCCCCATATGCCATTATGCCGTAACATAAAAGAAAATTTTGTCGTAGCCCTTTAGGAGAACTATAACTCCTATACACACCAAAATCAATACCGGTCTTAGGATGGTGGTTTATAACATGTATACCGAATTTGAGCTCAATCGAATGTATCATTTAAACGCTAGCGCACTTTCAAGAAATTCCCCCCATAAGCCATAATGTAAAAGAAATCTTTGTCGTAGCCCTGTAGGAAAAGCCCTGGCAAGTCCTATATACACCGAAATCAATACCGGTCTTGCGACGGTGGTTTATGACATATATATCCAATTTGAGCTCAATCGAATGCTCCGTTCAGGAGCTATCGTGTTCACTCACATACACACAAACACACATACACACACACACACACACACACACACATACACACATACATACATACATCTCGTAAAAATAGCATAAATGGATTCAGAAGCCCTCAAAACGTGTCAATACACCAAAATCTCGATGTCGAATTTTTTCATGATTACAATACTTTCCTTACATGGTACATGTTCGGAAAGTAACAAGAGAAAAACAGTTTCAAGGTGATGTTGTTGACAAGTCTTAGTTTGGTAGGGGTTTGTAGTTCGCTATATTTGCAACAGGAAAGGTAAATCATTATAAAACACATTCCAATTACTATACCATACTGAGACATCTTTATATCAAGACATTAATCTACAATTCTGTGCTTTCCAGATATTTTACCAGCTTCTACTCCTGTTCTCTCGCTCGCAGTGTGAGAGTCTGCGAACCACGCAGCGACGGCGTGAGTTCATTCAGCCACTTACTAGACAGCTCAATCGTCCGATGGTGCGTTTGGCTGGTAGCCGCGATGGCATGCCTTGGCAATGCCAGTGTGATGGTCGGCCGAGCTGTTGTGCGAGAGGTGAACGGTGTCCACTCGTTTTACATTAAGGTAAGCGGAAAAAGATCTCCGATTGAAAAAGCATGTGGCAATTCTTTCACTGCGACCTCCAATTTTCACTGAGATAGTGGAAGGATGGGCAAAATGGGGTACTTCTGGCCAATAACTCTTTGAAACACTCTGCATATTTTGGAATCTGATCTAAATATATCCAAAGCTGCAAACGACCCCGTTTTGCCATTGGGTAGAGCAAAATGGAGGGCAAAAGTCATAAGCCCATTTGTTGCATGCACTGCACTTGATCCAATCCACCCTTCCCCTTCTGCTGACCTTGCATATTTAGAAGCAGAAATTGAAAACAACTAGGCCTAACGAACAAATAGCACTGATTGTAGTTCTACTTTTTCATGAAATTTACTTTAAAAAAAAATCACTTTTAGCAAAAGTAAACTGTCACGTATGTATCTGCTTGCGAATCTAGCAAAGAAAAAAAAACTAACATTAAACTTACCTTAGATCAGGGTAATGAAAGAAGTAAAAAATCTTAGGACAGTATCTGTTTGTGACTCTGCAAGCAATATCCCACATGGAAATGAAAAATAGACACGTTATGCACAACCTATAGCAATGACATAGAGATGGCAGCACTTGATAAACGGGAAAACAGAAAACCCGGTTTTGTCCGACAATCCCATTTACAAAATAATTTATTAAAAAAAAAAAACATATTTTTTGCAAAATATGTTTTTTTTAACATCCCATATTAAAAAAACATATTTTGCAAAAAATATGTTTTTTTAATAAATTATTTTTCAATACCGTTACAGAAAACTGATTATTTTTCGCGTTCGTCTCTTAAAAGCCCAGTGCAGATGGAAAAGTTCTACTAAACAGTCCACTTCTCAGGATGAAACACAAATTTTGTTGATTCTAGAGCTTTTTGAAACAATTTGCTATACACGGTTTACAGGCATTAAAAGCCAGTAACTTGCTTTATAACAGTCAACTTTTAACTGAAGCTTTCTTAGATACTCTATTTCTTACACAATAAAATACTTCCACAGGCAAAAGTTCCGTAAGAATTCTCGAGGAAATTTGACATTTATTACTCAGCATAGAACAATGGAGATTTCAGAAACAGCCTTCGCAAAACAACCAATAGATCGCTTAAAAGCGCATAATACACAGCCCCACTAATGCAGTAAATTGACTACGATCATTCACTAAACTGAACTGGTCTGGGGCAACCTGCTCTTTTATATCTTATGCCGACGTTAAGCAAAAATTTCCAGAGAAATCCCAATTAATCGTGAATTTTGATTGCGTAATAGAAAAGCAATTGAATAATACAAGGCTACTGCATAATACTAATGCAGGGAAACAAGCATTACAGACCCCATTAGTAAAATCGCGCCAAATGTCTAAATGGCGCTAACCTTAACTTTTTGGAGAAATATCGCCAAATTTGGCGCTAAAAATAAGTTTTATTAAGTGAAGTAGGTTAAGCTCTAGCACCAATAATTCTCGATAATTCGAGAAAAACTTATGTTAAACAATAGGAAGACCCAAATCTCCCCATCTCACGTTGTAGTTAACCGATTTTGATGCAACAATATGCAAAATTTAATTATTTAAATCATTTCTAGTAATTTTTTCTCTTAGAATATGAATTTTAGACTAGTTTAACCTCTAGATGAGTAGGTCACCCCAAAAATTCGTAATAACTCTAAATTTTGGAATTATTATATAAACCTGACTTATTCTGAAATAGAGTTGCTTTTATTCAAATTTATTTTTCATACTATTAAAATGACCTGTAATGTGTTGTTACTCCACGGGGGGAGGAGTCCTGTTTTTTTTTTCTTTAAATTAAATACAATTATGCTTTCAACAAATTCCTAAAACAATTACTAAATATAAAAATATACCTAAATTACACAGAACTAAATAGCACTAAGAAACAGAAATTTTACGTCCAATGAATAGAGGGTAAACAATAACTAGTCATACCATATCATGTCATTCATCGCGTTAATCAATGTCGCCAAAAATAACCGCACCTAACAAGATGTTACCGAAGTTGTGCCCTATGGATTCAAGAAAGGGGGTTAAACAGTTTAATCTTTTGTGTCAACGGCCTGAACTTATAGTGCGGGGAAAACAACTTTTAGTTTAGACTTTTTCCAATACTCCCATCACTCAAGCAGTGCCGACCTTGGTTAGTGCACGGATGGGTGAATACCTCCTTTGAATGGACTGCTGTGGGACCGGGAAGCCAAAGGGAATTGTTGCACGTAAAATCTCTTTTGGCTTCACTGTTCTGCATGTTGAAACGATACCTCTTCGTAAAAGTTGTCCTGTCTATTAAGGCCACCATTTCTAACAATATAGGGGCCAGCTTTGAAAAGGTCTGCAATCGAAAACAAAATTGATATACGTAAACAAGTATGCAAAGAAAAAAAAAAAGAAAGAAAGAAAATTAATAAATCATATCAAAATAAATAAAATAATTATTTTTTTATATTAAATTTTGTTGATTAAATATTTAACAGAAGTAAAAAAAATATTTAATAAACATTTAAATTGAACTAAAAAGTAGTAACAAAATCAAGCAATTTATAGTAAAAAGAGGCATTCTTTCAAATGAGAAAAAATCAACATTTGTAAGAACTAAAATATGCTTCCCAGTGTTCATTTAGTATACCTTTTATAATAAAGTCTAGTAAATAGCAGCGAATATTTTAAGCATGAAATGATAGAAATAAAATACTCAATTTTGGAGATTTCAAACAAAATTCATGCAGATTACACAATAAAGAGTCGTTACGAAAAGCAGTGGACATAGTTAAGCACTAAGCTTTCTGTGAAATTTGATGCTGAATATTTATCTTAACCATTTTATAGAGTCCATATATTTATCTTAACCATTTTAAAGAGTCCATATATGTGTTATTAAATTTATTTAGAGGGAACAAAAATGCAGGTTTGAATTTTTTCTTATGGCAGTCTTTTAAAATAATAATTTCATTTAACCTTTTCAGAAGTACTATTCTTTACCGAAGAAAACGGCAATAGTTTTACATTTTAATTCACATTGTGAAATTTTTACAATTTGGATTCATTATAATTTTTGCTCTCTAAAAATACCTAAAATTTAATGTGTTTTATTGTCAATTAGATTCTGTGCTTCTTTGAATAAGCAAATACATTTTCAGTAAAAATCTTTTAATTACACAATAGTTATATGTGGCTAGAGCGCTCCTAAAACAAGTATTTGAAGATCAAATACAAATTGTACTTAATGGAATTTAAAATGCCAACTTTGTTTGTGTAAATCGAAGAAAATTGCTTTTTTCCGTATTATCTGGTTCTCAACAATAGAAATATTTCTGTACCATATCCTGGTCCGCTCATTTCAATATACTGGAATACGCCCCCAATCTCGGGATTTTCTTAATCATATATTTTTCAATTCAATCTCCTCCGGATTTCAAAGTTAGTAAATATATTTTCTCCATGCCATTGCAAATTTTACTCCTGTATATTTAAAATAAGTAATATGCCTTCCAAATAAATAAAATTTTACCAGGATGGAGGTCTTCAGATCTAAGTAGAGAAATGCAAAACAGTTACACAATGGTTGTTTAAGTGCGATTCTAGCATGTTCCAGTTATCATTTGTACCTTTTGAGAATTTAAAACAATGAACATATTTTTAACGATTTCCAGCAAGGGTGCTTGGAATATATCAGTTTGCTTGTCTGTCTGTCCGTGGTCTGATTGCCGTGAACATGTATAAATTGCTACGAAATTTATATATGTTACTGCTATGGACTACAACATGTATCGCATTGAAAATGCGTATAAAGCGAGAATAGTCTTTTTGTTTTCTTTTTACGGAGATATACACAGCTTAAAAATTCCAATACATTGCGCTCTATGAGCAGGCATAATTTAAAATGCATTTTAGAGAATTCACAAATGTATTTTTGATATTTATGGGAAATCCTTTGTCGAAAATAATGAAGCGTTTGTAGCATTTTTTACAGGGTTTAAAAAAACTCTCATAGATAAAGTTATAAAAGCAATTAATTTCTAAAAACGTTTAAATAATCTTTAAATAAACTTTAAATAATTGTTCCCACCTCCGTTGGACCGCAGCAGAAACTTTCACGTTGGAAGTCGTTTTACAATCAATGGTTTCGGCTTTATCTATATTTCTTGTTTTCTGAAATATCTGTATAAAGGCCTACGCTCATGTGAGTGCTTTGTCAAACGTTAGAATGACAATTCAATGTATTCTTCAGTATCTTCTTATCGGATTGCGGAGAAAAGCCTCCCCATTGTGTTTGGGACGTGATTTTGTGGTTTCTAGGGTTAGCTTTTGTCGGTATATCCCGACTGATCATTAAATCCCATTAATATGTCAACCCTGCAATATTTCCCTGTTTTTACAATAGCTTGCGAGTGCAAATTGACCATAGAGAAACACTCCTGGCCCCCCTGGAGTAACGTCCCGTGCACACAAAATGAGTGTTGTACTTGAGAAAACTCACCTTACGTTTATAATGTTGCTTGAGGAAAGGCTGTCTGTTTTATTTTTTCCACTAAATTATGCATTTTAAAGAATATACCCCAAAATATGTTATATCATAATATCACCATATAACTTTGGATGAATAAGCCCGTTTCTTTGTTTTGGCATTTACGGGTGTCTGCTGTCTTCGTTTCTGCAGAACCTTGCCGTAGCCGACTTCCTCATGTGTCTCTACCTCTTCTTGATTGCTGGCCACGACGTTGCTTTCCGGGGAGAGTACATCCGCCACGACGTCTCCTGGCGACACAGCTGGCAGTGCACACTGGCGGGAATGCTGAGCACGATAAGCAGCGAGGCGTCCATATTCATCATGACCATCATAACTGTCGACAGGTAAGAGCTCCGATTTCCGATTCAAATCCTAACGAGAAGTCTGGAGCCAGATTAAGCCAACATGAGTCCCAGAGCAGAGATCTCGGTTAATTCCTACTTTAAGGATCTTCTTGGAGTGTTTTCAAAAAATTGCCAATTTGATGCTTTTTCCCGTCTTGTCTCCGGGAGCTGAAACGCTCCCAAAGACACTACAGGAAGGCGCACCCAAATTAGCGATAATTACACAAAATAAGCAAATCGAAAAGTATAAATTAAATATTAAAGTTTAAAACAAAAAAAATATTTTACTTACATGAGTTGTTGAACAACTGACTTCTATTATTTAAAAATCATATTCGTCGTCGGTTTTTTTTTTTTTTTTTTTTGGATACGACTTTATAATGGATTTTTCGAAATCTAAAACGAATTTTCTAAAATCTAAACACTATAATTTGTTTGGTATTCCCAGAGCGGGAACACTGCGCCTCAAAGGGTTAATAGAAATAAGAAGAATATGAGACAAAACAATACTAATAACACAACTTTAACATTGAATTCCAGATAACTTATAAATAACAAACAATTTTTCAGCTGGAAACAATTTTTCAGCTGAAAAATTGTTTGACCACAGCTGGCTGTGGTCAAAAAAGGGTCTCTAGATCTATGGCACGCGATGAACGTTTCGATCGTCCGCCATCATGCTGGTCGTTAAGTCGAGCGATGGCAACGGCTGCCCTTTTTTCAGCATTGGGAAAGGGTTGCGCCTCAAAGGGTTAAACACTTGATATTTCTTATATTTGTCTTGAAATATCTGAAACACATATGTAAATTTCTATCTATTAATTTTCTTTTTGTTTACAATAACATATTTAAAAAAATTTTATAATCACAGTTAAACAGTGAATTTTAAATTATGTTTATTATAAATCAACTTTAGTCAATACAACCGTCAAAAAGCATCATCGTATAAGCTTAGGGCATATACTTACTATTTTTTCGTGTCAATACAAAAGGAACTTACTCGAAATAAAGCACCAAACAAAATCTCCCGGAAACTATTTCCAGACATGTCGCTCCATACAGATGTCTGTGAAATGTTTTTACCACTTCTGCCTTTCAAAAGATTTTTGCATTCTTTTGTGCTCCAATTTAATTTCCTCGGGCCTTCCTGTATATGCTTCTCTTCAGTAAATTGTTTAGTGCTTTGTGAATGACGTGGCGAGGCATATTACGGACATTTTTAAGGCATTGTAATGATCAAGGGAATGCTTACGAACAATTACTTCTTGTAAATCTACGAATAAAATGGTGCATTTTTTTTAATATTTTTTTATTGGATTCGCAATTTCAAAAGAAGTCTAACTTCGCAGATAAGTCGTCACTTCTGGAATTTCATTAAACTGAAACTTTTGAGATTATTTTGGGAGTAAACTTTTATGATCTGCATGTGAGCGAAATGATTTTGTGATGTCGTTATCTTTCGTACCTTTAATAATTTTTTTTTTCAATGAAACTATTTGTAGGCCGTGTTTTTTGTTGCGTAATGAAGAACGGCATTTCCTAAATTTCTAAAAAGATTATTAAGAGTGTTTAAGAGAAGTGATTAAGATAAGTTGTAAAAAAATGCTCTAGGACAGCGGTTACCGACCTTTTAACACCCCCTCCCCCCATCAAAGGATAACTCACGATGGTGCTCCCTCCACTCACATTTCTCTGTAAACATTCAATTTTTCATTCTTCAACAATGAAAATTTATTAACCTTTTCTCTAATCGGTAAAGTTCGTATTAACATTTTAAGTGAAAATAAGTATTTTTTGGAGTAAAAATAAGAATGAATGTAGATGATTTATTAAAACGTAGGTTAGCACTTGTTCTTGGCTGTTTTTTCTCGCCTCCCCCCGTCGTGTAAAGGGTTTGCGCCCCAAGGGGGACATGCCCCACCGGTTGGAAGCAGCGGCTCTAGGAATGCAAACTTTCACAGGATGTAAACTTCTATTGTTTTCGCAGTATTTCATCACCACATCTATCTAGGCGATGCAACAAGATTTTTTTTTTCGATTCATTTTCAGTGCCCGCTATAACCCACGTGCAACCATAAATCGTAAAGTAAAAAATAACACAGATTGAAGCATATTTAATATATTTCATATTCTATTTCATAAAGTAATTTTCTACTGCTTTGAAAACATTTTTTATCTCTTTTACTCATTTAAACCCAAACGTTTGTTAATAATTAAAAATATTTTTGTATATATATATATTGTGTATAAATATACAGTTCCCTCTCAGTAATCGAGATTCAGCAGCCGAGTACTCCAGTAATCTAAAGGGAAGTAAATTAGAAGTTATAGTATGATGGGTAATTTCCTTCAATTTTTCTTTTTGGTCTGAGTGGGGGGAGGGGGGAGATGTAAGAGAAAAAAAGTGGGATTTTATTTAAAAGATCATGACCGTCTAAGACAATACAAATTTCCTTTAATTATATACTTCTCCTAGAATAGTCATGTGCATAACAAAGAATATACCAAATGTCACTTGAACATTTTCCCACAAATTGCACTTCTCGGCCTCAATTTTAATTTTTAAAAACTTGGTTTTTAAATTTCGCACAATATATGTTACTTCTTTTTAAGAAATGTGTTACGGTTACGAAAATTAAAAAATTTTAGGAATATTCTGAAAAACGAAAAAAAAAAAGGCTTAACCCTCAAACCAGTATGGCATTTATAAATAGTTATACATGAATGCATGTCTACTATCATATGACTTTATCCGGGAGAACGTAAAAAGTACTCTGGTGCATTGATTGAAACTGACAAATGTTAATATATTTATAATTGTCTTGCCTGCACTTCTTTTTAAACTTAACTCAAGACCACTTTACATGAATTATGCAAGTGTATCTGATTTAATTTGACTCATTTGGCTATAAATATGCTTTATCATTATAATGTTGTTTTTTCTTAATGTTCATTTATGTTTTATATATTTCTGTGTATTAATATGTTTGAAATTTCCAAAACTGTATTCGTATTTGTGTAGCTTTAATTACAATAGTCACAACTTCGTATTTTCCAGATACTTGTCAATTGTATATCCCCTCATGCTGCGTCGTCGCACGATGCTTTACGCAGGCAGCTGTGTCACCTTTAGCTGGACGATAGCAATTACGTTAGCTATTCTACCAGTGTTCAATCTCGGGTACTTTGGGCACGAGTTTTATGGGAACAATGGACTTTGTCTTCCTCTCCAAATACATGACCCTTTTTCAAAGTTAGTATAGCTTCAGCATAGCTTTATTAGTTATCTTCATAGGCTATATCAGTTCCACATAAAAGACGTGTCTTCATTATCCCAGACAGCACATAAGCTTAAATCAAGCTTGACATTTCTTTGAATTTGACGTATTAATGCAAGCTTGACAGTTCAATTCATTTTAAGGTTGCAGCAAGCTTGGAGATTACAAAGAAATGCGTCAGCAAATATTTTCCCGCCGAATTTAAGTCATCTGAACTGTCAAGCTTGAATACAACTTGATTACTGCTTGATTTGGAAAGCGAAACGGGAAGTTGCGCGCGCATTCTGGATTCCATACAGAAGGACACTCCAGTAAGTTTGAATCAACTTTGCTAAGCCAAGCTTAATGCAAGTTGGGCAAGTGTAAACTTGAACACTTGATGTTCACTTGCATTAAGCTTACACGCTTGAAATATCAAGCTTAATGCAAGTTTGATGCAAATTTTCTGTGCTGTCTGGGAAATAAAGAAAACCATTATTTTTCACTCATGCAATTCAAATGAATATTCTAGGCGTACTACATTCTTGCTGTCTTGACCAGAGTATATGTTAATTTCTCAATTCGTTGCAATCTGAGCGTAAGACTCTCATATATTGCTGTTGAAATTTCAAAAACGTAATTTTGAGAATAGCGTGCTAAGTGAAAAAATCTCAAGTATTTTTGATTCAAACTTGATTCAAACTTGCATTAAGCTTACACGCTTTAAATAATCAAGCTTAATGCAAGTTTATTAACTTCATAAATCAAGCTTGCTGCAAGTTTGATGCAAACTTTCTGTGCTGTCTAGGATTGAACTTAATTTTCTCTCTCTCTCTCATTTGGAGTCAAAGATGTTCAAATATTTCAACTGTTTGAAAACCTCACGAATCATCTGTATTCTTTCAGAGGCTGGGAATTTTCGATGGTAGTCTTTTGCGGCCTAAACTCTCTGGCTTTCGTATTCATATCGTACGCTTACATCACCATGTTCGTCACCATCAGCAGATCTAAACTCGGCCTGAGGTCGTCCCAGCAACAGCAAGACAGGACCATCGCAAAGCGTTTCGCTTTCATCGTCGCTACTGACATGGCCTGCTGGGTTCCGATAATCGTCATCAAAATTCTCGCAGTTGCAGGTAAGAACAACTTTCGGGGGTTGCTGAAATTTTTTTCAGGTTGAATAAAACAACAGATAAATAATGTCTAAGGTATCGATTATAAAACAATTTTTTGGCTCTTACTTATTACTACGATCTATTAAATAAGTGAACGGCTTTCTAATTTATGACAAAGGATTATCAACACTAGTAACAGGAAATTACGCAATTGCTTAGTCGTGGCCGCTTAACCTTGCAAATTGGGAAAATGGTCGACAGTATAATGCGTAAGTACCCATTTTAGAACACAGTCTTACTTGATTTGTATTCTGCTTAACGAATGCATAAGTTCCTCTTTTCCTCCCAAGGAATAATACGATACGAATGTGTATCTATTGCTCTTTCACGGCGTGGATCTTTAAACTGACCCACACTCGTAAAAAGATATTGTGTAATATTGGCAATAAACTCACAGACAGTTCTAAAGTTACTGGCACAGAAATTTTTGATAACAGTAAGGCATAGTTTTTAACCTTTTATATCTCAACAACTCCAAGTTAAAAAATTTTTACTGCAATATTTAGCAACAGATTTTAAACATAGTGAATGTTTTTATTTTCCCGTATTTGTAATTTATGTAAAAGTTTATTGACCAAAATGTGTTTACTGTGGAGTTCAATAAAACGGCTAATTTTATTTTTGTACTTCAAAATAAATCTGTAGTATGCCAAAGTATTACTGAAGTGTTTGTCAACAGTTTAAGATGAGAATTTAAAAAAAAAAAACATTAACATTCTTGTAAGGGTGAATTACGAAAAAACACTATAAATGCTGCAAAAACTTTTCAAATTAAAAAAAATATATATTTTATGCTCACTTTTTCTGGAAAAAACAGTCATTCAAATATTTTTTAATGCACTCTATGAATAGTTTATACTGCTTTAATTGGTTTGTTGCAATACGATGATATAAAGGATTAAGATCTCTTTTTACGTCCGCGAACGTGACAGAAAATGACAGCTATGTTGCTTAAATGCTGCATACTTAGGTTCATTGCCATGAAACAGGCAGTATAACAAATTTACGTTACCATAAAATGCTTTTCTAACGTGTCAGAATAAATCAGTTTCTACTGTATTCAAATGATTGCGTATCGTATGTTAAGGCAAAGCTACTCGAGAGATATCTGCCTAGAGGATAGGGGGTGCCTTGTGTGGAGAACATTTTAAGGGATTCTAACACTGTATGCAAATTAAATGTAACTATTTTAAAAGCTATGAAATATTTTGCATGTGTAAAGAAAATAAATATGTTTCTTTACTGTTCATCGCAAAAAACACTTTTAGAAGTTGAGAAATTCGCAAATATTTTCTATCTAGTGCGTTTAATTTTTGTATAAAAGATTTTATATTCAAACAACGTGTGTATTCACAAAGATTAATCATCACATTAGTTTTCCGATTTTTAGTTTTGTTAGCTTACACAATTTTGTATCAAACATGCATGATTTTCGGCTAAATTTTATGAAAATCAAGAACATTTAGTAATTTATTAAAAAATGATATCATAAAATTTCAAATGAAATACTCACGATTTCAATTTTCAGTTTGATAGGAGTAATAGAAAATATCAATATTTCGGCTTTACAACTATATGAAAGGAAATTGGAATCTGGTAATAACCTTTTTATTTTTTGAAATTCAAATATTTGAAATGTTTTGAATAGCATCAAATAAGTTATGTAACTACGTACATTTATATGCAAGAGAATTATAAAATAAAGTTATATATGCAATACCTCCCTGGAATAACGTTTCTATGAAGCTATTGAGCGATACAAGTGAAAGCATCACCCTTTGTATTCATGAGGATGTAGAAATAAACGAAATATGTTTAACCCCTTTTCTTTTTTGTACAGTTACATTGCTTTAGATATTAGTAGAGGAAGTTGGCTTAAAATGATCCCCTAAACTTTTTACAGGCCAATGTTCCCGATTAAGAGCATCGAATTAAAAATTTATTAAAAAATGAACTTTATCAATATTGACTTGAAAAAACTGGCAGAGTAATGAAGTTGAAAGATGACTTGATTTTTTGAAAAAGTTGCATTTCTTTCATTAATTGGAAACTGGACAAAAAATCATGAAAATAACAATTTTCATAAATTTTTACAGAGCTATCTTGATACAGCCCCACCCCTTTCAAATTTAATTCATATCTTTACTGAAATTTAAAAATAATTTTTTATTAAGTTTTAATATTTCACTTATTATTTAATCCCTTAACAGTTTCATTTTTTTCCAGAATTCGGTCCCAAAAATGTCACATTTTTTTATTGTATTTTTTCGTTCATTTTACATTTTAAGTAAAGATATGTTATTAAAATTAACATTTCTAATATTTTTAAGCATTTATTACAACTTTTTTTCTTTAATGAAAATAATCTATTTTCCCTTCAAGTTGTTTTTTTTCCCTACATGAATGCCAAACAAGGAAGTCACATTTACAAGTAAAATAGTGCAATTACTTTATTTTCTATTACAATTACTTTATTTTCGATTAAAATTCAATTATTTTCTTACAAAACATCTACACGAATTATTTTTTACTAAAAATAGAAAAGATACGGGCGAAACAGTGAAAGCCAAATCCTACGGGCAAATCAATAAAGGTCCGATAGCCGCGCCCGTACGGCATACGGGCAAAACAGGGAAGGGGTTTTAAACTACCCATAAGTATATTCAGTTTTTGAAACCAGTGTACATTGTAAATTAGAGTCAGAAATGACCCACATTGGAAACACAGTAAAAATTGTACAATTCCCCCCCCCCCTATTTAAAATGACTAATATCCTTTTACTAATGCATTAAAAGACAAAATATTCAAAAAATGAATTTAAAATATGGCTGATATCTCAATGCGGTCTGTAAAATTTTAAGGGAAAACTTTGGTCTTTTGATAGAATGTTTTACAGTGCATTTTGCATTATAAACATATTTTAATAATATTTTAAACCTACACTAGGCTTTCAAAAAAGCAGAATTTTGGAAGTATCCAAAGGATCATTTTACCCTCACAAAAGGGCAATACTTCATTTGAAAATAATTGTAAATTATTTTTTGTCAGCAAAATGAAAGATTTGAAAGTAATTATAACTATACATAGTGAAATAAAAGAAATGTTATAATCAAATAGTATGCATAATTTATTTTAAAAATTTTAACATAAAAAAATTGTCACAAACAATGGAATGGAATATTTGAAAATTATAATTCAAAAATTATAGCCTACAATACTTGGATAAACTTGAAGAAAGATTTGGAGGAGTCGCATTTTCGGCGCAGTTGAAGGGCTACCATTATGGCTAGGACACGGTACTGGATTTTCTTCAGGCGATGTATCAGTTTACCCGGCAATATGGTTGTCCATTTCAGGCCATTTCAGGTCATATTACTGGATGACGCCAAAAAGCATAACACACTTATATAGCAAGTGTAATTCCCACCAGAAACCATACACAATCACTAAATCAAGTCATATTTCTGAACATGAAAGACTATATATCTAAATAAATAGGAAAGTTAGTGCTTACCGTATAACAAACGTTATAGAACCCAATTTTTCAAAAAAAAAAAAGTATATTTAGGCGCGTAATACTGTGACCGCTTGAATCCGCCATTGTTCTTCTTCACTTTGCACTAGTTTATGTGCTACGCGGTAGATAGCACTACCTGCACGTTAGAAAACATATGTGGATCGTTTTACCCGATAGGTTCATTTTAGGCCACCTTCCCCTAACTTTAGATTACAGAAAAATTGTAGCCGGAACAAGATTATAAATTTGAAGAATTACAATGTTGTCAAGGAGAAAAGGGTGACTTTAGCAGTGAGAATTTATCAAACTGTCTACATGGAACACCGGAATTTCACATTTTGTTCCTTGAGTTTTTTGTTTTTATAATTTTATGCTCAAATCCTTTATTTAGCTTGTATGAGAATTAAGTGTCAAAGAGCGAAAAAAAAATATCTATTTTATAACTGCACATAATAAAAAATCTTATTTGACCACCACATCACCTACTTGTACGTTTGTTCATTAATTTGATTTTGGGATTGAGGCCACTTATCTACGCCGAGGGGGAGGCGCTCTCCGTGGAGGGCTTTCTATGGGTTCCTAACCCGTGCTTACTTGAAGTTTCGGAGAAAACCACGAAAAACTCCGAACGGCTAGGTCGAAAGAAGCAACCTGTGTTTGAACCTGGCACCTTCCGTCTCACAGCTGAGAGCGCTATGTGCTCGGCCACTTTTTGGACGTATGTCTGTTAAAGTAAACACTTTTTTAATAGATTTTGTCTAAACGTATTTTATTTGAATTTCACTTATGATAATTCAGTTCAATACTTAAGATTTAGCGATTCCTGTCCAAACATAAGACATGTCTTAAAGTTGAGTTCAGTTTTAGAAACTTAATTTTAACTCCAAATAAACTCGCCAAGCCTGGCGACAGTTGGCAAAATTTTGGACATGACTTAAACAAATGTTCATAGACTTTAATGTATTGTCGATGGTCATAGACATTAATGTATGGGCAGTCTTCTGTGTGTGGATGGTTCCTGTAAATAAACTACTCAATCAATTGCAATCATAAATGGAAGTGCACAACTACATGTCACAACAGTCCTAAATTTAAAATTTAAACTTTGTACTGCTAATCGTTTCAGAATTATGCAAAATACAGTCGTGCAGAAGCAAACGTCACGAAAAAATATACAAAATGGAAATGGATCGTAAACGCTGTGTCAAAATGGATTGTACTTACATGTACAGGATGCCCCATAATTACCAACCAAACTCTGCACAGCCAGATTCTTCCTTGGGAGTATATGAAAAATGCCCCAAAAAAACTGTACCTGTACGTCCCAAGTTTTCGAGAGAAATAGGAAATAAAGTATGACGTCATATCTGGTGCAAGGAAAAACAATTAGAAACATGAAATTGGACACTGAATTAGCTAAGGGGGGACTCAGTTTTATAGCCGCTACACTCATTAGATCTGGTACCTCGGGATTCCTTCCAATGAAAACGTTTGAAAGCATTGATCTATCGAGACCTTATTACAACAAAAGTGATTCAGTCCCTCTCGTTCGTGCTGTCGTGGAGGTACGGTTCTTTGGGCATTGTTTTAGTACTGACAACAAGAAATCTCGCTGTGCAGAGTCTGGGTGATATTTATGGGACGCCCTGTATACGTACATTTAGACGTCACGAAGAAACTTACCAAAGTAATTTTAGAAATGATCAAAATGGATTTTTTGGTCAAGGTCTCGATGTTGAAGATTTCCAGGATTACAATACTTCTTTTTCTTCGTACGAGGAAGTAAAAAAGCCTCAAATCGCTTCTTGCTTTTCATACTACCATTGAGACATTTAATTGCACTTCCGGCATAACTAGATCTCACTGCGTCCTAAGTGACACAAATGGATTTCAGCGGACTAATAGATTTTATCCGGTAACAAGACTAACAGTAATTGAAATTCATGATTATCCTCTACACAGGCCTAACTTACTAGGACCATGAGGAGGGAATTCCCCCCCCCCTCCGCCCTCAAAATAACCAAGACTATTCAGCTATCACCTAATTGAAAATAGCATTTTCTACAATAGAGAGCATTTTGCTCCCCTCCCCCCAAATGTTGTATGGCAATTTGCACCAATGTCCTATTATATAGGCTACCATGTGCATTAGATCGCCTAAATTTCCTATTTTAAATCTTCTCATATTTTCATAAATTTTCTTTTACGTTTAGCTCATATGCAAATAAAGTTGAGGCAATATAAATAGAAGAAAGTTATAATTCTAAGAGTAAAATTACATTCAGTTTCTTCAATATATTCATTATGCTTCAGTCACTGAGCATTTTCTACATAATCAAGTTTAGTACTTTTTACCAAAAGTCATAGTACGAATGGTGAAGAATGTTGTTTGTTGAAGACAGAAATACGGAGTGACCTACTTCTCTGGATCATCGCGACGAGCTGATCATTGATCATCTATATAAATAAAATTAGATTTGTGTACGCTATTCATTGAAAACAACATCGCCTCACTGCTCCTATACATTGTTTGCGCATTGAACCTTCCAGGATTTTCTGCTCTACACACTATCATTACTTTAGTTACATTACTCGTCCAATCATATTCTGCATTTCCCTTTCAGGTGTCAAAATATACGCCGAGCTATACGCTTGGGTGGCTGTATTCATGTTGCCCATCAACTCGGCTCTAAACCCGGTCCTATACACCTTGACCACCAAGCTGTTCAAGCAACAAATGGCCAGAATAATCTACACGTGGAGAGCTGGAGGGATCTCTATGGCCAGTCCCGCAGACTCCTCTGGAATTTCCATGTCTTCTGCTCACCTGAACGGCAGAAACTCCAAGCACAGCGTGTCCATCACCACGTCCGATGTAAGTCATCGTTTACCCCCTCAGACATATTTTAACCCTTTGAGGCAAAAAACCCTTTCCCAATGCTGAAAAAAGTGCATTACAAGTATGTGCCACAGATGTGCACGTGTTCCAAAAGTGTGCAAGTATGTGCCACAGATATAGAGACCCTTTTTTGACGCAGCTGGCTGTGCCGCACAGCACGCAATGAACGTTTCGATCGTCCGTCATCTTGCTGTTAGTTAAGTTGAGCGATGGCAACGGATGCACTTTTCTCAGCATGGGGCAATCTATCCAGCTGTTCTTACATTCTTCCATTTTTCAGCAGATGTCAGTGCTGTTAAAAATAATCGCGACCATTTTTTACGGGAAATGGGCGTGCTAAAAAGTAAAGGATTCTCGTGGAGCTCTGTCACCCGCAACTACTTTTATAGAAATCCAATCTATTCTTCGTGACAGCCAACAGTCAAAATGTCAGAGTTAGGTGTTCCCAGAGAGGGAACACTGCGCGTTAAAGGGTTAAAGATACTGTTGCAGAAAACTCTGCTTGGTTTTCTGGTTCTCAGCTAAAGAGTGTTTATAGAAAGTTCTAGTAAACAGTCCAGTTGGCGCTAATTTTATTGGTTCTAGGAACTGAACAAATTTAAATTTGAATTTAAAGACATGGGTCCCTTTAATATTTTCAACTTTTCTCATAATCATACCTTTTCTCACTAGATTAACTCACTTAAAATAATTTACGTTCCATGATGTGCTGTAAAAAGATGTAACCAAGAACAAATAGGGAAACAATATAACTACTTATAAGCATAAAAAATCAATTTCTTACAAAGAAATATGCATGGCAGTAATAAAAAATGTACGTATATTTTAAGATTTACGAAAGTCATAACTATGACACCAGCAAAACATAACCTTTGGTGAGAAAGAAAATATGAACAAAAAAGAGCTAGTAAAGAAACAGAGTTTTTCTATTCCAAAGCAAAGAAGACTGTAAGAACATTAAATACGAGAAGGTGAGACGCAAAACATTAAAAATGAAAATTAACGAAAGAAAAATCCACTATGTATATCTAAAGTGTCTTGAAAATCTACTATGTTTATCTAAAGTGTTTTCGAAATCTTAAGCTCTTGCATAACCTGTAGCTATACATAAAGCTTTATCTATTTCCATAGAAACTAAAATGTTTAAAAGCTAAGAAACTGTGTT